>JARQOC010000001.1:255761529-255844840 GCA_033576535.1 Allobates femoralis | reverse complement strand
TAACCGCTAGTTTTTACCTTGATGTAAATCAGCAAGATTTTCTTTTCTGAAAATATCACTGTCATTCATAATGGTCTTCAATGAGCTCAATAATCAATTGTGCGGAAGCCATGGACTGACATTGTAAATTAAGCCTATTTATACACATCCATTCTCGGGAGCTTTTCTTTATGAAATCACTGTGATTAGAAGAGAAACCTGCTACATACGATATTAACATCAGTAAAACAATAAGTGACTGTTAATAGAAAAAAGGAGCAGATGGTATGAAAAATGTTAAAAAACACAAGCAAGTTTTCATACCTTAAAGCACCATGTGTCAAAAGTATCGATCAGATCGCTGATCACACTGTTAACCCCTTCCCGACCCATGTCTTAAGAGGACATCATGGGTCAGGTCCCGGTGTTTGATGTGAGCTACGGCGCGGCGTTCACATCAAACACCCGACATCTCAGCTGATCTCATCAGCAGAGATGTCAGGCTTCCAGCACCGATCAGATCCGGGATCCGATCGGTGCTGTTAAACCTTTGGATCCTGCTGTCAATTACTGACAGCGGGATCCAAAACTGCCACGGCAGGGAATGTGCTGTTCCCTGCCTGCACCGGAGATACCGTGATAATATTGTGGGATCTCTGGTGCTCACGTGATAGCCCCAGGTCCTGGTATAAACCCGGAAGCTGTCACAGAGCACTTCCTCTCAGTGGCTGGCGAGCGCTGCCAACCACTGAAAGTGAAAGCAATTGCTATGTCCCGATTTGCTGCAGCTTATTGGGACATGGCTGAAGCGATCAGATGCCCTTATGGGGCAGTGTAAAAAACAGGAATCAATAAAAAAGATAAAGTTTTAATAATAAAAATCCCAAAAAATAAATGTGTAATTGCACTTTGCTTTTTGCAATTTTACCGCATTGGAATTTTCTTTCCCATTTTCCTGCACACCATATGGTAAAATAAATGATTATATCTAAAGCTACAACTCATCCCGCAAAAAACAAGTCCTCACATGTCTATATGTCTACATTGATGGAAAAATAAAAAAGGTTATGGCTCTTGGAAGCAGGGGAGCAAAAAAACAAAAAATGAAAAAGAAAAATTCCCGGGTGGTGAAGGGGGTTAAAACTTTGGATCGCTCTGTCTATTGGTGGGTTTACACGGTCAGATATCTGAAACGATATTGTTTAAACGTCATGCTTTTGACATCATTCAAACGATATCAATTGAGCATTGTTGCGTGTAAATGCAGGATACCTGAAGGAAAAATCGTTAGATCGTTCATCACAAATTTGAGGTCCTGATCTCAAATCTATCGTTCGTCCTCCAATTAAGCACTGAACAATGTGTCACATCGTTCAGTGTGAAGCTTTTTGAACGAGATCCTTCAAAAGGCTTCTATTATTGCAGCTCTAATTTTAATTTTTAAAATGTTAAAAACACTGGTTTTAATACTAAATGTATCATTTTAACCTGCTCCTGCAGCTCAGTGGTACATGTCGGCACCGTGCTGCAGGAGCGGGTATGAAGCCGGTGTGTGAGGGGTTAATGTTATTGAGGTACATGGCCCCAGAGAGTGCCCACACTCCCCTGGAGGAATGTACCACATAACATTGGCAGCTCAGGGGTTAAGCAAGCAAGTGTGCAGAAGCCGCACATTGTCGGCTCTGCTTCATTCATTCTTAAAAAGCCGGCAGGTAATGTGATTTGTCAGTGCTGCGTGAACATTTACTATACTGTTTTGTGAATATAGGAGCTGTCCTCTGCTGTGGTGCTGAAGCCGGCTTCAACATAAGCGATCATCACCACAGCAGAGGACATCTCGTTATACTGTAATGAGATGTACGCAAATTGCGCATCTCCTCATTACAGTGTAAGACGAGATGTCCTTTGCTGTGGTGATGATCGCTTATGCTGAAGCCGGCTTCAGCACCAGAGAAGAGGACAGCTCCCCTATTCACAAAACAGTATAGTAAATGTTCACGCAGCACTGACAAATCACACTACCCGCCGGCTTTTTAAGAATGAATGAAGCAGAGCCGACAATGTGCGGCTTCTGCTATCTGAAAGATTTAACCCCTGCAGTGCAAATATAATGTGCTACATGTCTCCAGGGAGTGTGGGCACTCCCTGGGGCCATATGTCACAATATTATTAACCCCTACAACACCGGCTTCATAGCCGCTCCTGATTGCTGTGTGCCGACATGTACCACACAGCTGCAGGAGCGACTTTTACATGTTAAATCACACACACATTTAATACATAACACTTTGAAAACTAATTTAACATACAATAATGGGCCAGTGCTGCTGTAACAGCGCTGACACATTATTTTAACAGCATTGCTCAGCATCGGATGGAAAAATCTCCCTCCGATACTGGCGCAATGCCAAAATGGATATCGTTCATGATACCCTTGTGTGTGACAACGCACAAACGATACATATGCATATCGTTCGCACGATGACTACCACGTGACTTTTCTAAGGATAATGTTAACAATATGCTACCGTGTAAACCCACCATATCACTGACAGAGTAATCCAAAGCACTGTGGTGAGCATCACGCTGTCAGTCACTGACAAAGTGATCTATAGCACCGTGGTGGGGATCGCATGAGGCGACCACGGGGCATCGATGCATTGCCATGACAGCTCAGCGTCAGCTAATAATCCTAGATGCTGTCATAAATCACTTCCTGCCGGTGATGCCCAAGTGATCTCACCAACAGCATGAAGCTGAAATTCTATGTGCCCGAAAGGAGGGGTGAGAGCAGAGGAGAAATTATTTTATTGAATTATAAGCGATCTATAGATCCTAGAAATGTAGTGCCCAGTTCTCTAAAAAGTTTTCTCTCCCCAGAGTTCCCCTTTAAGTCGTATACTTAACCTACTATACTTGTACTATTCCCGTGTCGCCATCTTGTGTGCACAATGTGTGAGTACCAAAAGTCAGATGCAATAGTCAAAAACGCTCATTGAAAATCTGTCAGAGCCCGATTTAGGTTCCTATTAACTTGCATTGAAAAGTGACCTCTGGCTCAATCCAGCATACATTGGAGAGATCCAGCAGATCACAACTGCTGGAGGCCAATGAGAGTAGCAGTATTATAAGGTAAAGATAGCTGCAGGTAAGTATAAGACTAATTGCAGTGAAATTAGATTTGACGCACCACTCCAGCTGTACAATAAATAAAATGCTGGAGTGGTGCTTTAAGTTTAGCAAATAAGTAAGATATAACATAGGTATTACAAGTTCTTCTCTGATGCTTGTTAGTGCAGACTTCTTCACAGACTATTGTATAGCTGTCTTGCCAACAACATATCAACTTTTGAACGTGCATGTAACCAAACCTCTCAAACAGCATCTTCCACATGAAAAAATTCTTACATGATTTTCAATTGTAGGAGGCTGATGGACTGGCCAAGTTACAGACTTCTACATCACCAGGGAACTTGTGCACACAAGAGCTCTTTAGTCTGTAAGGGTGTGTGGACATGGTCAGGAATTGCAGGGTTTTGGATGCAGCATATTGCCACTGTGTCCAAAACGCTGCATTGTACAGTGGAAGCAGAGTGAATGGGATTTCCCATGCCCACTATGCTTCTCCCCACTACAGTGTGTTGTCAGCTGCGGTGTGAGTTGCCGGACTTCTGCATGTTAATTTCATGATGTGGAGTCGGAAGTGGTCACCATCGGGTGCACTCAGGGAGAAGCCGCCCTGCACCCACCGCAGATCGTGAGTACAGTGCGGCTGCTGTCTCCCTGCATTCACCCGCAGGTTGCCACAGGTCCGGGGTACTGCGTCCAACACGCAGTGCCTCTGGATCGTACGCATACAACATTAGTAAGTCTGCTCTATCAAGCGTAGGAGGAGAACTTGGAATATTCATAAATGCCACCTAATCCCATCCCTAACATATCTGTTTAAATAAAGATAAAGTGGCCAGCCTCTTTAAACCTACGCAAGTTTTTCAATATCTCTATGACTAGTTCTTCATAAGAAAGTAAACTTGATTTTGCATAAATAATAACTTATAATATAAATTATTTATGTAATAGTAAATATTTACAGAAAGCTACTTCTTAGATTTCAGTTATCTTAATGACATGCTCCTGTAGTTCATTAGCAGGCATCTGCTGGAAAATATTTGCATATTAGAAAGAAGTATTTGGAGTAAAGAGGATATTTTTCAGAACTCTTTGCTTACACAGTAATTCTCCTGGGTAACAGGTTGCATGCAAAGTTGGAAAACAACATTCAAAATGTAGGGTTCTGTTCTTAAATGTGCTGTTGACGAGACTCTCTCATCTTGATCCACCTAGTATAATAATGCAGAATGTACGTTATTTTGCTCACCGTGCTGAGAACACAAACCGGTGTTTGAAGCTTTGAGCTCTAAAAGTTTTTGTTCTCTGCGTGCAAATAAAAGCATCATTGTAAAGGTAACCTCATATTTACCAATGTTTGTACAAAGTAATATTTTTGATAAATGACTAAAAATGAGGAAAATAATTCAATACAAATCATATTACCGGAATGTAGCATTTTCTGAAATTGCAAATCCTGACTAATTTGAATAATTTGTTATTCTATTCAAGCAAAATGGTAAAAAAGGCTTGTTTCCATTTTACATATTTCTAAAGACTCCATTAACCACAAAAAGGGTCACATGACTTCTGGTGCCGTCCGTAAAGGCTTTCCCGAAATGCCTTACAGCTTTCACATGACTTGGCATAGCACTGCCAATTAGGAGAAACGATCATAGTCAGTGTAAAAGCTGAAGCAGTGAATGCAGCAGTCAATTTAGAGTGATTTAGGTTAGTAACGACATGGAAGGTGTTTCGGCCACAATGCCGTAGCCTTTATCGCTGAGTCACTAGTAGAGATGAGTCACCCAGGATTCCTTCCTGTATGGTATATAAAGGATTATATGGGTAGGAGACTTTTTCTCCATAGTGTATCTGGGGATGTTGACAATGTTAGTCAAGGTGATTAGTCCCCGTCTACTTGTTTAAAATAATGCCGGGATGACCTGTATATCAAGCTCCCTGGGTGTACTAGAGGAAGATTTGCCAGATCGTGGCAAAACCACACTTGCCGCACCTGCAACAAGCCCAATAGAGAATGAATGGGGGCTTGCCACAGGTGCACCACAAATCGGCCGTTAGGCGGCAGATGCGGTAAATCTGCCGGATCTGCCGCATTCAGCGAAAAACGCTAATGTGAAAGAACCCTAAAGCCAGAGAGACTGAAACTGGTAATCACAATCTTCAAGGAATCCTGGGTGACTCATCTCTACTAGCAATTCAGTGATAAAGGCTACGGCATTTTGGCCGAATTGTCTTCCTTGCTGCATTCTGCCATTGTAAAAACAATAAAGAGAAACTTCTTTCACTTTGCAAAAACTATGAGTGTGCAGTGATTATCGTCTACATGGCAATCGGACTCAACAGACTCTATTAGGAGCACCTCAGACACCACTATAGAGTGCATGCTATTTACTACTTATTATGTAAAATGCAACACTGAAAAAGAGAAGTTCAGTAGTTTAAGAGCAGAGACACACTATGCAAGATGCATGTGAGATACTCGCATGAGTCTTGCATAACTCACCCGGAATGTCTTCTGCCTCTCTGAAGAGAAGCATGTCAGCTTCATAGAAACAGAAGCAGCAGATGTGCTACAGTCCAGAGAGCGGGAGGCCAGATCAGGTTAGTCATGCGAGACTCATGCGAGTATGAGACAACTGACGTTTCTGGTGCTGATTAAGGACACAGTAGCATCAGAAGCGTCAGTTGTCTTTGCATGATGTGGCTGTATTCCCCCTTTTGATCATGGATTAATAAACAAGTATTTGGAATTTTATATCCATTGGTATGAAGTGGCGTCTTTTCCTATGAACTATTTTTGAAATTTAAGGAAAGAACACAAGGCAAACTACCTCTGTCTATGCTTTAGTTAGAACTAAACCTATTGGCCCTGATTCATTGGAGTGTCTACATCAGAAATTCAGCATGACTCACTTTGAAGAGTCACAAGATCTTTGTACAACACTTTTACATGTATTGTTTCAATGGAAGAAGCGGCACTCACGGATCTGGTTCCAAGCTATTTATTTATCCAAATTACAGGATACATCCATCAGGGAGGGTGTGCAGGGAGGGGAAACATGCTTCCCCTCCCTGCACACCCTCCCTGATGGATGTATCCTGTAATTTGGATAAATAAATAGCTTGGAACCAGATCCGTGAGTGCCGCTTCTTCCATTGAAACAATCCTGCACTTGATCCTTTACAAGCTGGAGCACCGGGACATCAACACCATCATCCACAGGAACTAACAGCTGCATCAACACAGGTCAGTGCCCTTTTCTACTCCTACACATGCACAACTTTTACATGTATGTTTCACCCAACTCATACAAAATGGGTGGGGCAGGCGAGGAGCTGTTAAGAGATGAAGCATGTCTACGCCCATCCATCAAATCACTAATGGTGGTAATTATTATTGCAAAAATGTTACTCCATTTTCTGACTTGAGTTACCGTATATTTCTGCGCACAGAGGTACATGCAAATGATAAGATGTTCTAAATTCAATAAATAGTATTTGCCTTTTAATGAATTTGGCTCATCTAATTTCTGTATGCCCCCCATTAAGTCTGGCATAGAATGAGCCAGTCTTACTGATTTAGGGCTAACGTCTCAGGAAGGTAATATACTAATCATCACTTTTTATCTTTGGTGGTCAACTGCTAACACAAGGCAGTTTTCACTCTTGTGGTCTCTGCTAAGCCATCTATTACATGGTTAAAAATTTCACCTGAAGACGTGGATGTACAGAAAATGTATGGCCAGTGTCTAAGAAGGGAAGTTTTCTTAAGCTATTTTCCCAGTGATCTAATACTTGCAAGGTCTTCATGGTGAATCATCTCTTTCACAATAACCAGAATGATGCTATAACCATAATCAAAGTCACAGTAACCTCTTTAACATCAATCTCTTCATGGGATTCTGCAACAGCACTTTAACTTCTTTTAGTACATTATACATGGAGACAGTAACATGCATATATATATTATATATATATATATATATACATGTACATTAGCTGCCGCACTGTACACCAGGTGTTGCATGGGAGAGTTACTGTTTTTGACTATAACACAATAGAGTGGTTTAACATATATTATTTTGCACATAAAAACTGCAAAGAAAATAGACTGAAAGTGGATTATTAAAATTCAAAAAGTAATGTAAGGCTACTTTGACATTAGCGTTTTTCTCCATTCACAGCAGATTCGGTAATTTTGACGCATCTGCTGCGTAACAGATCACTTGCGGAAAGAATGTGTTTGGCATAATTCCTTTTCTATGGGACTTGTAGTCATGTGCGGCACTTGCAGTTTTGCCGCGAACCGGCAAATCGGGCACTTGCAGCAATGGAAAAAAAAAAGCTGCTAACAGCATTTATTTTACTTGCTGGAAGTGCAAAAGCGCCAGTGCCGTACATGTCCACAAATCCCACAGGCAATGAATTAGGGCTAACAAAGTCTTGCAGCTAGTGATCCGTTACGAGTCAAAACTGCCGGATCTGCTGCAAATGGCGAAAAACATTCATGTGAAAGCAGCCTAATACAAGCCTTCACATCATACAGTGCCTACAAGTAGTATTCAACCCCCTGCAGATTTAGGTGGTTTGATAAGATGCCAATAAGTTAGAGCCTTCAAACTGCAAACGAGAGTAGGATTTATTAACAGAAGCATAAATCTTACAAACCAAAAAGTTATGTTGCTCAGTTGAATTTTAATAAATTTTAAACATAAAAGTGTGGGTCAATTATTATTCAACCCCTAGGTTTAATATTTTGTGGAATAACCCTTGTTTGCAATTACAGCTAATAATCATCTTTTATAAGACCTGATCAGGCCGGCACAGGTCTCTGGAGTTATCTTGGCCCACTCCTCCATGCAGATCTTCTCCAAGTTATCTAGGTTCTTTGGGTGTCTCATGTGGACTTTAATCTTGAGCTCCTTCCACAAGTTTTCAATTGGGTTAAGGTCAGGAGACTGACAGGGCCACTCCAACACCTTGATTTTTTTCCTCTTGAACCATGCCTTGGTTTTCTTGGCTGTGTGCTTTGGGTCGTTGTCTTGTTGGAAGATGAAATTACGACCCATCTTAAGATCCTTGATGGAGGAGCGGAGGTTCTTGGCCAAAATCTCCAGGTAGGCCGTGCTATCCATCTTCCCATGGATGCGGACCAGATAGCCAGGCCCCTTGGCTGAGAAACAGCCCCACAGCATGATGCTGTCACCACCATGCTTGAATGTAGGGATGGTATTCTTGGGGTTGTATGCAGTGCCATCCAGTCTCCAAACGTCACGTGTGTGGTTGGCACCAAAGATCTCGATCTTGGTCTCATCAGACCATAGAACCTTGAACCAGTCTGTCTCAGAGTCCTCCAAGTGATCATGAGCAAACTGTAGATGAGCCTTGACATGACGCTTTGAAAGTAAAGGAACCTTACGGGCTCGTCTGGAACGGAGATCATTGTGGTGGAGTACGTTACTTATGGTATTGACTGAAACCAATGTTCCCACTGCCATGAGATCTTCCCGGAGCTCCTTCCTTGTTGTCCTTGGGTTAGCCTTGACTCTTCGGACAAGCCTGGCCTTGGCACGGGAGGAAACTTTCAAAGGCTGTCCATGCCGTGGAAGGCTAACAGTAGTTCCATAAGCCTTCCACTCCCGGATGATGCTCCCAACAGTGGAGACAGGTAGGCCCAACTCCTTGGAAAGGGTTTTGTACCCCTTGCCAGCCTTGTGACCCTCCACGATCTTGTCTCTGATGGCCTTGGAATGCTCCTTTGTCTTTCCCATGTTGACCATGTATGAGTGCAGTTCACAAGTTTGGGGAGGGTCTTAGATAGTCAGAAAAGGCTGGCAAAAGAGATAATTAATCCACACATGTGAAGCTCATTGTTCTTTGTGCCTGAACTACTTCTTAATACTTTAGGGGGACCAAACAGAATGCTGGTGGTTTGAGGGGTTGAATAATAATTGACCCACACTTTTATGTTTAAAATTTATTAAAATTCAACTGAGCAACATAACTTTTTGGTTTGTAAGATTTATGCTTCTGTTAATAAATCCTACTCTCGTTTGCAGTTTGAAGGCTCTAACTTATTTGCATCTTATCAAACCACCTAAATCTGCAGGGGGTGGAATACTACTTGTAGGCACTGTATATTCAACACCACAGACATGGAACACAAATTAACTAAATGAAAACCCAAGTAATGTAAAGCGCTTTATCTGCAACTCCTTATTCAAGAGCCTTTTGATAAATGACATTGTTCTTTTTTCCTTCCGATGCAAAGATGAACAGTTTTTAGACTTTTTACCTTAAACAGGTCACGTAAATTTGACCATGAGACAAACATGGAGATTACAAATCAATTCCTGCTACTTTCAAGGTCTGTCCCTGGGCCTTGTTAATGGCCACTGCAAATGCCAGTCAAACTGGAAACTGGAGACGTTTAAAATCAAAAGGCAAAACAGGTGGAATTGTTGGACTGAAAGCGTTGTCTCCTGTGGCACATCCTGTCAAAATGGTTGTTTCAATTACATGTGGAAAAAGATTATGGATCAAGAATCTTTTTCCATTACACAGCTTTGGTGGATCTAAATTTCTTAACAGCAGAATAGGTGCTCCAGGGTTTGGAAACAGGTTATGTGGAGAAAGTCCTTGTGGTTCCAAGGAGTTGAAGAACTTAGTTGGACAAAGTTATATTTGAGCAGGGTCTATCGCTTTATCCTCTGACTTGTAGGTCCTGCGCATAACTGGAAGGAGACTTAGAATTTGTAGATTGATCTTGTTGATGCCATCATTATTCAGAGCTAGGGATTGTATGTGGTCTCCTGCTGTATACAGGAGCTGTGTGTGTCTTCCTGCTGTATTCTTGGGGCTATGTGTGATCTCCTATTTAATACAGGGGGCTCTGTTTGGGCTCTTGCTGTAATAAAGAGAGCTATATGTGAGCTCCTGGTGTAATACAGGGGCTATGTAGGGCACAGGTTGTAATATAGAGAGCTATGCATGGCCCCTGTTGTAATACTGGGGGATGTGTGCGGCCTCCTGCTGTATACTGGGGTCTGTGTGCGGTCTTCCGCTGTATACTGGTGGCTATGTGCAGTCTCCTGCTGTATACTGGGAGATGCGTGAAGCCTGTGCTGTAATACTGAGGGCTGTATGCATCTCTTCTGTATATTAGGGGCTGTGTGCGGCCTCCTGCTGCATACTAGGGGCTGCGTGGGGGCTCCTGCTGTATACTGGGAGCTGTGTAACCTCCTGTTGTATACTGAGGGCTGTATGTGGCAGGTTGTTAGAAGACTAGCAAAGAGGTCTCTTAATCACTTTGGGGTTTGTTTGGATGCTATTTCACTGACATTTACCGTATATACTCGTGTATAAGCCGACCCGTGTATAAGCCGACCCCCCTACTTTTACCCCCAAAATCTGGGAAAACCTATTGACTCGTGTATAAGCTGAGGGTGGACCCCAGCACAGGTATACAGCCCCCAGTAGTGTGGTATACAGGCCCCCCCCAGTGGTATACAGGCCTCCCCAGTGGTAGTATACAGCCCCCAGCAGTGTGGTATACAGCAGCCTCCCCAGTGGTACATATAGGCCCCAGCAGTGTTACAGCAGCCTTCCCAGTGGTATATGCAGCAGCAGCCCCAGGGGTATATACAGCAGCAGCCCCAGGGGTATATACAGCACCAGCCCCAGGGGATATATATAGCAGCAGCCCCAGAGGTATATACAGCAGCAGCCCCAGAGGTATATACAGCAGCAGCCCCAGGGGTATATACAGCACCAGCCCCAGGGGTATATACAGCAGTAGCCCCAGGGGTATATACAGCACCAGCCCCAGGGGTATACAGGCCCCCCATCAAGATCCAGGGCCCCTCTTGCTCGGCAAACCTGTAAAGTAAAATCCTTATACTTATCACTGTCCTCTCGCCGCCGTCCCGCCGCTGCCGGCACCGCGATCCTCCATCTCCATTCAGCGTCTTCCGGCTTCCTGTGGGCGGCGCTGACAATGACGTCATTGCCTGCGACCACAGGAAGCTGAATGAAGATGGAGGATCGCGGTGCCGGCAGCGGCGGGACAGTGGCGAGAGGACAGTGATAAGTCTAAGGATTTTACTTTACAGGTCTGCCGAGCAAGGGGGGGGGCCCTGGATCTTGATGGGGGGGCTTTTATACTGATGCGGAAGGCGGGCGGGCGGTATATACTCGCGTATAAGCCGAGGGAGGACTTTTCAGCCCAAATTTTGGGCTGAAAAACTCGGCTTATACGTGAGTATATACGGTATGTCCCAGTGTGTGACATTTTCCAGAAGGGCTTGTCTTCTGCAAACTTCCTTGAATGTTTCACATTATAGCAATTAAGCCGTGTTGTAGTAAGAATGTCCTTTGTTGCCTATAGCAACCATTTAGAAGCTGAGCTGTAATAGGTTGCTATAGGCCATTAATTAAATATGCAGGCTAACTTTCAAAACAGCCAATGCAGTGTCTATTACCTGACACATACAAACAAAAAATAGGCTGTTTTTGGGTGAATGACTGTAACGCGCTGGGTTTATATTTCCCCTCAAAACACAGTCTATGGCTGGGGTCACACTACTGTTAATAGCTGCTTTTACTGGGCTGCGCTTAATAATACTTAGACATTTTCTCCAGAAATGCATGCCATTAACGCTATTTACTTCTGGAGAATGCTGGCCCATAGCAACCCGCAATGTACCTTGACAGTGGCCACTCACAGAGCTGCTAGGCAGTCACTTTTCAGGAGTGCACAGGAAAACGCTGTCAGCAGCATTTCCTGTATGCTCCTGAAAAGCGTCCGTCATGCAGCTCTGTGTGTGGCCGCTATCAAGATACACTGCGGGTTGCTATGGGCCAGCGTTCTCCAGAAGGGCCTAGAGTTAATGGTATGAGCTTCTGGAGAAATTTTCTAATTATTAAGTACAGCCCAGTAAAAGCAGCTATTAACGGTAGAGTGACTCCAGCCTATGACTTTACCTGAGTCAAATGATATGGTTGTGCAAAATGTTGTGATGCGACGGTGCGGATTCCTTTAGCGAACAGACACACACAAGCATGCACAAACACACATACATTCAGCTTTATATATATACTAAAAATATATTATTATTTATAGTTGATGTAGAGTTCACATTCAAGGAACCTTTGCTAAATTGACCTACAAAGAAAAAACAATGCAGGCGATTCATAGAAGCTTTTAGCCAGATTTGTAGTGAAAAAAGCTTCATAAAGTCACATTTTTTGTGCAATGCATTGGCATTGGTACAACAGACAGGTAGCTAGCAACAACATGCCTGTTAGATCTTAGTCCCATAGAAAAAGAATGACATAGTCCTGGATGCCTCCTTTAACTATTTAAGGCTGCAGTCAGGCCACGGCACATTTTTTGATACAATATTTCTAAAATATTGCAATTTTTCATTATCATTATTTTATTATTATAGCACCATTTATTCCATGGCGCTTTACATGTAGGAAGGGCATATATAGACAAGTACAATAAACATGAGCAATACAAGGCACACAGAAGTACAGAAGGAGAGAGGACCCTGCCCGCAAGGGCTCACAGTCTACAAGGGATGGGTGAGGATTCAGTAGGTGAGGAGAGAGGACCCTGGCCACGAGGGCTCACAGTCTACAAGGGATGGGTGAGGATACAATAGGTGTGGAGAGAGGACCCTGCCAACAAGGGCTCACAGTCTACAAGGGATTGGTGAGGATACAGTAGGTGTGGAGAGAGGATCCTGGCCACAAGGGCTCACAGTCTACAAGGGATGGGTGAGGATACAGTAGGTATGGAAAAAGGACTCTGCCCACGAGGGTTCACAGTCTACAAGGGATGGATGAGGATACAATAGGTGTGGAGAGAGGACCCTGCTTGTGAGGGTTCACAGTCTACAAAGGATGGGTGAGGATACAGTAGGTGTGGAGAGAGGACCCTGCTTGTGAGGGCTCACAGTCTACAAAGGATGGGTGAAGGTACAATAGGTGTGGAGACCGGACCCTACCCGCAAGGGCTCACAGCCTACAAGGGGTGGGTGAGGATACACTAGGAAATGTGACAGCAAACCACCTATAAGGATATACATAATCTGATTCCCTTACCAATATGAGCATATATACTCAGGTGTACACAATAAAAAAATTAATCATAATTTTTTTGCGTTTTTTTACAAGAACAGAAATGGAAGACAATAAACATACTAGCACTTTCTCTTTGGCAGAGCTGTCTCTGTAATGTGTTTTCATGATGCTTTTTCCGGGCCCTGTCTCACATTTTATTTATCGTCTAGTGCTCTATATTACTTAGTTTTAATGACTGGATGGACAGCACATCAAGATTCTTGAGCAACAGCAAAATCTGATAAACTACTGCACTTTGATATAATGGAAGAAAAATGGCACATTAATAAAATATATAAATCACTGATGTATGAACCCGACCTTTTCTCTAGTCCTGATTCTATACTCCTGATACTACTTTATTAAACAAACACATGTGTTTCTTTTTCTATAGATGCAAAAGGTATTTGAAAATCTTCCAGGGTTTAAGGAAATACAGGTTTTACGGTTTAGGTAAGTGAAATATTTATATCCTCTGCAATATCCACGTTTCGATACTTTTTATGTTCACTGTTTTTATGAACAATAATATCGTTTTTATTTGAGTTTATAAATAATACAGCTCTAAGGCTTTCTTCTTAGATTAGATGTCCATACACTGTAGTCTTTTGTGGAAACGTAACTTGATAATATTACACTCGAACCTACAGTCAACATCATCTATATGACTAAGGGTATGGATAACGCCAGAAATGGGTTTAGTGGAGTAACAAATAAAAAACTTTGAACTTTTAGTTATATATTTGAAAGTGCCAGCTTCTCCAATTTTTCTTGCAAACATCAGGGTTAACATTAGAGAGGCACAGCAACAACATAATGGTACATTTATGGCGGGTTTACACGTCGCGATATCGTAGTACGATTTCAATTAAAAGTCACGTGGTTCAATCGTCGGAGCCGAAATCGTGCCTGCGTTGTATGGTGTGAACGTCCAATACGATGCAGGCACGATGTCAATGCGATATCGGGGATTGAATGAGCGTGCTATTCAATGCTCCGATATTGCATAGCGATTGAAGCCGGATCGTGCTGTGTAAACTCTCAACTACGATGCGATTTGAAACGTCACCCATTCACTCCCATGTTAACTATGCGATCCTGAATTGGGAGGCGGAGACATCGCACGGACGTTGTATTCCGATATCGCAGCGTCTAAACATTCAATGCGATGTGGGAGAAACGTGCACTAAATGCGCGCTCCCGCGCCATTGAACTGCGATATCGGATCGCAATTGAAGCGTGTAAAGCCACCTTTACACGCGGCCACAGGAAGGTAGGAACAGGCAGGCATCGGACACAATTGTGCCTGTTGCCTTGAAAAGACCTCGATGTGGCTGCGTGTAATTCAGGACTTTCCTTCCTGTGTCTTCCCTGAAGGAAGGAAAGTCCTGAATTACACGCAGCCACATCATGGTCTTTTCAAGGCAAAAGGCACAATTTGTGTCCGATGCCTGCCTGTTCCTACCTTCCTGTGGCCACGTGTAAATGTACCATTAAAGTAATGTACAGATGCAAATTCCATGTTCAGAGAGGAAGAGGACTTGCCACCTAATGTAAGTAGCAATCGTAAAAGTCGATAACAGCCCTTTAATCGTATGACCAAGGATATACAGTTGTGGCCAAAAGTATTGACACCCCTGCAATTCTGTCAGATAATGCTCAGTTTCTTCCAGAAGATGATTGCAATCACAAAATCTTTGGTATTATTATCTTCATTTATTTTGTCTTCAATGAAAAAAAACAAAAGAGAATGAAGCAAAAAGCAAAACATTGATCATTTCACACAAAACTCCAAACATGGGTTAGGCAAAAGTATTGGCACCCTCAGCCTAATACTTAGTTGCACAACCTTTAGCCAAAATAACTGCGATCAACCGCTTCCAGCAACCAGCAATGAGTTTCTTACAATGCTCTGCTGGAATTTTAGACCATTCTTCTTTGGCAAACTGCTCCAGGTCCCTGATATTTGAAGGGTGCCTTCTCCAAACTGCCATTTTTAGATCTCTCCACAGGTGTTCTATGGGATTCAGGTCTGGACTCATTGCTGGCCACCTTAGAAGTCTCCAGTGCTTTCTCTCAAACCATTTTCTAGTGCTTTTTGAAGTGTGTTTTGGGTCATTGTCCTGCTGGAAGACCCATGACCTCTGAGGGAGACCCATCTTTCTCACACTGGGCCCTACATTATGCTGCAAAATTTGTTGGTAGTCTTCAGACTTCATAATACCATGCACACGGTCAGGCAGTCCAGTGTCAGAGGCAGCAAAGCAACCCCAAAACATCAGGGAACCTCCGCCATGTTTGACTATAGGGACCGTGTTCTTTTCTTTGAATGCCTCTTCTTTTCTCCTGTAAACTCTATGTTGATGCCTTTGCCCAAAAAGCTCTACTTTTGTCTCATCTGACCAGAGAACATTCTTCCAAAACGTTATAGGCTTTCTCAAGTAAGTTTTGGCAAACTCCAGCCTGGCTTTTTTATGTCTCGGGGGAAGAAGTGGGGTCTTCCTGGGTCTCCAACCATACAGTCCCTTTTCATTCAGACGCCGACGGATAGTACGGGTTGACACTGTTGTACGCTCGGACTGCAGGGCAGCTTGAACTTGTTTGGATGTTAGTCGAGGTTCTTTATCCACCATCCGCACAATCTTGTGTTGAAATCTCTCGTCAATTTTTCTTTTCCATCCACATCTAGGGAGGTTAGCCACAGTGCCATGGGCTTTAAACTTCTTGATGACACTGCGCACGGTAGACACAAGAACAGTCAGGTCTTTGGAGATGGACTTGTAGCCTTGAGATTGCTCATGCTTCCTCACAATTTGGTTTCTCAAGTCCTCAGACAGTTCTTTGGTCTTCTTTCTTTTCTCCATGCTCAATGTGGTACACACAAGGATACAGTACAGAGGTTGAGTCAACTTTAATCTATGTCAACTGGCTGCAAGTTTGATTTAGTTATTGCCAACACCTGTTAGGTGCCACAGGTAAGTTACAGGTGCTGTTAATTACACAAATTAGAGAAGCATCACATGATTTTTCTAACAGTGCCAATACTTTTGTCCACCCCCTTTTTTATGTTTGGTGTGGAATTAGATCCAATTTGGCTTTAGGACAATTCTTTTTGTGTTTTTTCATTGAAGACAAATTAAATGAAGACAATAATACCAAAGAATTTGTGATTGCAATCATTTTCAGGAAGAAACTGAGAATTATCTGACAGAATTGCAGGGATGTCAATACTTTTGGCCACAATTGTAAGCCAAATCAGAATCTGTATTTACAAACACAAAGTTTCAGGGTATTGCCCCTCGTCTGTGCAATTTATGAGATTTGATTTGGCTAGGTAAGAGGCTAAAGGCCGGGTAACACGTAGCGATATCGGTAATGATATCGCTGCAACGTCACAGGGTTTGTGACGTTGCAGCGAAGTTGCTGCGTGTGACATTCCTCAATGACCAGCGATGAGCTCGCTGATCGCTGCGGAATGACCAGGACCATTTTTTGATTGCTGGTCTCCCGCTGCCCCGCATGCATCGGCATGTGTGACAAGGGCAGCAACCAGCGATCCCCATGGTGCGCCCGAGACACCCGACAGATCCCTGCGATCGTCAGGTGTTGGCGCATCGTTGGGGGATCATTGGTGAGTCTGCCTGTGTGGCATCTCACCAGCGATCACATACCAATGTTCCAGTGATCCCGGTCCAGTCTGATCATTGATCGGGTCGCTGGAACATCGGTATGTGTAACCCGGCCTTAAGACTGAGATCTAAAGGGTATTGTATCTCCTTGTGGAGAGCCTTGTGGCATGCCAGTATTAGGAGACAATGTTCCCCTGAGAAACTCAATATATAAACTGCCTCTTCAGATAAGAAGAGGACTTGATATAACCAGGCTCCAAAATAATTGATATTGACATTTATGATCGCTACTTGTGATAAGTTGCACTAGATATAATAACAACTTTTCCATGATTCTCCGCCTTAACTATTTGCGTTATACCACTTCCAATCATATTTGGAGACTTATAACAAACATTCCTCCATCTTGATGGTGGGGCTTCTGCCATTAGAGTACATGCACTTTATGTATTTCTCTGTACCTCTATTCCTTCTTACTATATTGACTGTTCTAACCCCACCCCCATGCCACCCTCAATTTCATTACTCATGTCCAGGTCATTATCTGTACTATCTTCCCCTCCTGCACAGTACATAGCAGGGACACATTGAGAAGATTATCTCAGCACAGGAAATGTAGTATGATGACACCATGTCCCTGTACGGTCAGACACAACCATTACACAATACATAGCAGGGACACATATATAAGATTATCTCAGCACAGGAGATGGGATTTGATTAGATCATGTCCCTGTATGGTCAGACACATCCATTACACAGTACATAGCAGGGACACATATAGAAGATTATCTCAGCACCAGAGATGCGATATGATTGGACCGTACTCCTGTATGGTCAGACACAGCCATTACACAGTACATAACAGGGGCACATTTATAAGATTATCTCAGCACAGGAACATTTTTTTAAACATATCAAATTGTGGAAATTATTATTATTCCAAAACGTATTGATTAAATTCAGCTTCAAATTAATTTTGTTTGTGGGAAAACCCATTTATTCCATTTAACACTGCACTAGTAGAGATCATTAAAATTTAAACTTGTCTAATGTCAGTTAACACCTTATTTTTCCTAGACCACCAGAAATTAATATCTGAACTTCTTCACTGCTTTATATCAACAGGGATAATTAACACACTTTACCTATATACCCAAAGTAGACACAGAACGGGCCCCTGTGCAAGAACAATATATGGACCTTTTGCAATCTAATATCATATCATAATACACAAATCAAAATGGTAGTAGTGAGCCCCTTACCTTTTGGGTCCCTATGCTGCACAGGTTGCACTTATGGTATGTCTTCCATTGAAACATATACCTCCAAAGATGTTACCTTAACATTAGCGTTTACCTAGAATATCATGTATTTCACAGTTTACCTCTTTAACTGCCCTTTTGACATTATACATTAAACAAGGCTAGGTTCACATTGTGTCTGCGCTGTCCGTTTAATGGATCCGTTTGACAGCAGCACAAATGCAATGTAACAGACACATAAACACATCCATAGCCTTCAATTCAACAAATACTGCATATTGCAATATCGTGTGTCCACTATTAGAGATTTGTTTCTTTTTTTCCAAACCCAAAAGCATACAATTTGTGTGTGTTGGGGGGATGGGAGGAAATTGGGTAAATAACATCTAAGGGTATGTGCACACGGGGGGGGTTAGTGGCGGCGGCGGCTGGGCGGGACCCGACAGGAAGCTCCGGAGCCGTCCACCGGCTTCCTGTCGGGTCCGTGCTGCGGGAGACGGGCGGGTGTGCGGCGGTGCACAGCGGGTTAGCGCCAGCGATTCTGCAGCGGCTGGAAGCAGCACATGATTCTGCTTGCAGCCGCTGCAGAACCGGCCGGATTATAGAACATGCTCATTCTTTGCTAACCCGCTGGGAACCCAGCGGGTTAGCAACGGATCAGCATGTGGAAACCGCCGGTGTGTGCACACCGGGGGTCGGTTTCCATAGGTTTATATGTTAACCCAAAAGCCGCTTTTGGATTAACATAAATTTGCATAAACCTCATGGAAACCGACCGGCGGTTTCCGCTGCTAAACCTCTGCTAAACCTTCCTGTGTGCACATAGCCTTATGCTGCCAGTCAGTCACAAAAACTGCCAAAATATATTCAATAAAAGTGTATGAAGGCCCATGAGTTTTGCTATCACGACTGTCCAGTCATATCATGTATTTGTACAATGAAGCTATCTTTATGTTGAGCTCACATATTCTTGTACTGGAGCTGTCATTGCTATTTTTATAGCAAATACTTGTATTAAGTTGTAATGTGAAAAGAGCATGATTAAGTGCTTTCTGTCACTGAGGTGCAAAGAAAATATGATTAATATCAATACTGCGTGAAATGCTCAGAAGATTATTAATTGCTAAATCTGAAGTAAATGCTGTACAAACAGACTTTGACACAGGTGAATATTTACAGAAAAATTCCTACTCTGCAAGTGTGTGACCAAGAGGAGAATTTAAAGGAGTTTTCCATCTGTAGAGCCAATTTCTAGAATGTAGCTTTACTGACAATTAACTGATCTTCACAAATCTGCCTTGTCTTACTTTACAGCAACAATCTGTTATCTGTGATGGAAGAATCATTTTAGTTTAGTGTTGTTTTAAAGATTATGCCATATTATTCGAAAACATATGCTCTGTTGAAAACTGTATCCATTGCTAGCCTTGTCAGGTTACCTGAACAACTGGTCTTTCTCGATGGTCTTGGCAGTCCATTAAAAGAGGACTCTGGCCTCACCACCTTGTCTGACGTTCTTTCATTGTGTGACTGTTAGTAATTCCTAAATTGACTCCATCCCATACTTACCTTGACTTTGGTATTAACCCCTTCCTGACCAGCGATGAACCCGTGCATCAAAAAAGCCAAGTCGTTCTAGACCAGAGACATATGGGTTCTTCCCTTTGCAAATGTAGCACCTTGGCCATGGTAACAGGAATTGAGCTGCTATATCCTGTGATCCTAGTACACAGGATACAGCAGCTCATCCTCCTGGGTGGTGGATTCCCCACCCCATACCCACGATTGCTGTGATTGGCTGTTTGAATCTGAAGTGCCAATCCCAGCAATTGTAATGAGCAGGCAATGAGAGGGTGAAACTTCACGAATGGGAGTGATCTGATGGGAGTGATAGCTCCCATCATCAGCATCATGGCAGTGCGAGCCGCGTGTGCACACACCACCTGCTCCTACCCAACCTCATCCTGCTGCCTGTGCCTGCCGCTCTTCTGCCTCCCCCACTGCCCCTCTGCCTCCGCCTGCCACCCCTCCATGTCCTGTGCCCGCTTGCTGCCCCTCTGCCTCTGCCCACACCTCTCCATGTCTTGTGCCCAACCACCGACTGTCTGCCTCTGCCCCGCTGCCTCTGCTCACTGCTCCCCTTTAACTCTGCCCACTGCCACTCCATGGAAGAAAAACAAAACAAGGAGCAAAATTGAAAAAAATTGTCCAATATATTTTGGAGTCCATTTTATAATGTTGCCTGTCTGAAAATGAAAAAATCTTTTTTTTCCACAAATGTTCTTTTAGCCTCTATATTTTCATTTTTATGGCTCAAAGTTATAAAAATGTGTGAAGCACCTAGGGAATCAAGGTGCTTACCACACATCCAAATAAATTCCTTGTGGGTCTAGTTTCAAAAATGTGGTCACTTTTGCGGGGTGTCTGCTGTTTTGGTACACAGGGGCTCTCCAAATGTGACATGACACCCACAGACCATTCCATCAAATCTGCATTCCAAAATACCACTCCCTCCCTTCAGAGGCCTGCTATGGGCCCAAACAGTGGTTTTCTATCACATATGAGAAATCAGCATACTCAGGAAAAATTGCCTAACAAGTTTTTGGATTCATTTTCTCCTTTAGCCCTTATTAAAAAAAATTTAAAAATCAGGCTAAAAGACCATTTTTGTGGAAAAAAAGGACTTTCATTTTCACAGCTCAACTTTTTAAAATTCTATGAAGCACCTGAGGATGCAAAGTGCTTACCACCCATCGAGATACATTCCTTGGGGATCTAGTTTTCAAAATGGGGTCACTTGTGGGGGTTTTCACTGTTTCGACACACAGGAGCAATACAAATGCAACATGGTGTCAGCTAACGTTTCCAGCTAATTTTCTGCTTGAAGCATCAAATATCTCTTCTTCCCTTCTGAGTCCTACCGTGCACCCAAACAGTAGTTTTTACCACATGTGGGATATCAGCATAATCAGGAGAAATTGCATAACAAGTTTAAGAGTCCATTTTCTGCTGTTATCTTTGTGCAAATGCAATATTTTAGACTAAAGTAACATTTTTGCTGGAAAAAGTAAAATGTTAATTTTTTTCCTTCCATATTGCTGTAGTTCCTGTGAAGCACCTGAAGGGTTAATAATCTTCCTGATTGTGATTTGGTTTTGAGCAGTCTTAGGGGTGCAGTTTTTGGAATGGTGTCACTTTTTGGGTGTTTTCTGCCATGTAGGCCCCTCAAAGTCACTTCAAATGTGATGTGGTCCCTTAAAAAAGTGGATTTTTAAATTTTCTTGGAAAAATGAGAAATTGCTGATGAACTTTGAATCCTTCTAACTTCCTAACAAGAAATAATTTTGTTTCCAAAATCATGCTGGTTTAAAGTAGACTTGTGGGAAATGTTATTTATGAACTACTTTGTGTGACATTATTCTCCGGTTTAACTGTATAAAAATTCAAAATTTAAAAATTGCAAACATTTTCAACATTTTCAACAAATTTCCATTTTTTTAACAAATAAACGCAAACATTATCATCCTATATTTACCACCAACACGAAGTGCAATATGTCATGAACCAACATTCTCAAAATCACTGAGATCTGTCGAAGTGTTCCAGAGTTACAACCTCATAAAGTGACACTGGTCAGAATTGCAAAAAATGGCCTGGTCATTAGGGTCAAGAAAGGATCGGGGCAAAGGAGTTAAAGGGAAGTATACAGTCCAGAACAGAAATGAAAAGGGGCACCACCGTAGCTAATACTGGGGTTCCCACTGGGGAACTCAATTACGTGTGAGGGGGAGACACAGGGCCGTCTGAGGTGCCAAATACAGCCCCCCAGTCCTGTGTGCTGATCCGGTCTGGGGCTGTCTGGGTCCTCCCGGACAGCACCGGACCAGATCACGCTGCAGTGTGAAGCCGTCCTAATCCACTCGCTGGAAAAAGAAAAAGAATAAAACATGGAAAACATTTTTTTTTGAGATGTACATTTTACCTTGACATATTGATATAACGGTTGCCATTAAAGAATTGCAAATGCGTAATTGTTTATATAAATCACTTGGTAAAAAGCAGATAGAAAACAGAGACTTTCCAGCTAAAGCTATCACCTTTTATAAACCACTATGTGGTAATGGGACTCAGCTGCTTATTGATTCTAGCTAAGAGTTCACTCAAAATACACATTTCATCAATAGCCCTTACTGCTCCCATAGAATGTTTTTGTTATATAACAGCACCAACCAAATGCACTTTACAAAACTAGTAATTGTTTCTTTCTATCTTTTGCTGAGAAGGCTCTGATAGATAGTAAACATCACTTGATTGATAAGACATACAGATCTATATTATTCAATCTTAGTATGCCTAAAGGGTATTTCACACACTGCAACATCGCTAGCGATGTCGCTCAAACGTCACAGGTTTTGTGACGTAACAGCGACCTCTCCAGTGTGTTGCAGTGTGTGACACGCATCAGTAACCTGGCCCCTGCTGTGAGATTGCTGACTGCTACAAATCGTTCAATGACCATTTTTTGGTCCTTGGTTTCCCGCTGGTCAGCACGCATCGCTGCGTGTGACAGAGAGAGACCAATGATCAGTGACCTCCCAGCCAATGCCCAGTGCCTCACATTAGATGCTGGACACTGGTAGCCGGGGTAAACACCGGGTAACTAAGCAGCGCGCTCTGCTTAGTTACCTGGTGTTTACCCTGGTTACTAGCCTCCTCCCGCATAGCCCAGCCTGTAACCGGGAGGACACTGGTAACGAGGGTAAACACTGAGTAACTAAGCAGAGCGCGCTGTATGACAGCTCACCAGCGACTGCAGAGAGACTTTCCAGCTATCCCGGCCAGGTCGGATCGCTGGGGGGATCATTGGAAAGTCTCAGCGTGTAAAGGGGCCCTTACATTCTTTAAGTTTTTCTATAATCTACATGATAAGGCAGAGTACATTTACGCTCCTTATCTTGTACTAATCCTCAATTATAACCTTTGTGACAGTCCTGATTCCCAATTTGATGGTTGCAATAACAACAATTAGATGACGTTCTTCCAGAAACAGGTGTGGAGTCACATTTTGTTGCAAAAATGTTTGCCCCCTGGAAGTTAGTCAAATTCATCTGAATGGGGTTTGTAACACAATATACAACATGTAAATCTGCCATTAAAATGGCTAAGCTTGTATATGCACTGCAGTGTGTCAGTCGAATGACGTTCCTTCCCTTCAAAGCTTTCCAGAGTCCCCCAAAAACCAGTGCAGATCCACCAATAGGGCATGTTTTGGAGAACATGCTTAAGGCTATGTTTAGTGATGGGCGAACCCACCAATGTACGGATTCAGTGTACTTGCCGAGACTTTTTTTAAAGTCCAAGCTTGGGGCAGAACATGACTTGACCTTGAGTCTGAACTCCGCACTCAGACTTTAGATTTATGGGATGCACATCCAGGTGAAACTGGCACTGGCTTGGCGGGATCCCTTCCCACACAGGCTCGGTTGCAGTCGCATCCTCTTCGACCGCAATCATTAAGCCCCTGTTTGGAGGGCATATGAATCGGAATGTGGTCAGTGTTCCGACCCTATATGTCTTCTTAGCACTAATAGTCTAAGACAATTGAGGCCCACATTTTGGTCCAGAGTACTGTTTTGTTTCTCAAATAAATTAAAGTGAGATTTACATTCAGGTTTTCCTTGCAAGGGTGAGATTCACACATTTGTTTTCTTTTTTTCATGCTGAAAATATAAGACAGAAGAAGGAGAAAGATGGGTAATTACATTTACAAAAACTTGAAAAATTAATTTTATCTGTACACTGTGTATGTAACTATTTTGTTTTGTAATGTGATTTCATATAGTGGAAGAGCTATTGTTTACTAAAGTTGCATCATTTTATTGGTAAACATTAGTGAATACTCTTCCCTATTGGTTCTCTGAATGATTTACTGAAAATTTGGCAACTTCTTATGATTATAAAAGCACATGATAGGATCCAGTACTTTTGATTTTGGAAATCTGGCAACAAGAAATTCAGCAATATTGGTCATTACCTTTGACTTAGCTTTTCGGAAACAGATGGTAAGGGTGGCTTCACACCACGGTAAGGTCCGATCCGGGGCTGTCCAGTGTAAACCAGACAGCCCCAGACCGGATTTTGGCCCCATAGTATCCTATGGGGCCGGATGGAGCCGGATGGCAGCTCTCTGCCTTTCGGTATCCATATATCCGGAAGAATCCGGAGAATTCAAAGTTTCCTCACCGGAGACAAAAACGTTGCTTGCAACGTTTTTGTGTCCGGGGACAAAATTCTCCCCAAATTGCTGTATCCCGGATTCTCCTGGATTCCCCCGTATCCGGTGCAATCTGGCAATCCCTGACATGGGAGCCTATGGGGCCGGATTGTCCCGGTCCAGGAGGATCTGGGAACCGGACACCTGCGGATGCACGTCGCTGTTGTTTCAGGATCGCGGCTAGCTCCCTGCAAGCCGTGGTCCTGAGTTATTAGCAGCTGCAGCTGTGTCTGGCTGCACACCAGACCGGAGGGCATATTTGCCCTCCGGTTCTGTGTGCTGATCCGGTCCAGGGCTGTCAAGTTCATCCCTGACAGCCCCGAACCGGATCACACCGCAGTGTGAAGCGGCCCTAACTTTGCAACTTTGTTAGTAAATGTACTAGCTATGAAAAAAAACACCTGACAAATATACAGCGTGTGAACACAGCCTTAGCCTTGTAATTACAGTGGGTACGGAAAGTATTCAGACCAATTACATTTTTCACTCTTTGTTTCATTACAGCCATTTGGTAAATTCAAAAAAGTTCATTATTTTCACATTAATGTACACTCTGCACCCCATCTTGACTGGAGAAAAACAGAAACAGAAATTTTTGCAAATGTATTAAAAAAGAATAACTTAAATATCAAATGGTCGTAAGTATTCAGACCCTTTGCTCAGTATTGAGTAGAAGCATCCTTTTGAGCTAGTATAGCCATGAGTCTTCTTGGGAATGATGCAACAAGTTTTTCAGACCTGGATTTGGGGATCCTCTGCCTTAATTCCTTGCAGATCCTCTCCAGTTCAGTCAGGTTGGATGGCGAATGTTGGTGGACAGCCATTTTCAGGTCTCTCCAGAGATGCTCAATCGGGTTTAGGTCAGGGCTCTGGCTGGGCCAGTCAAGAATGGTCACAGAGTTGTTCTGAAGACACTTTTTTGTTATTTTAGCTGTGTGCTTAGGGTCATTGTCTTGTTGAAAGGTGAACTTTCAGCCAAGTCTGAGGTCCAGACTCCAGAGCACTCTGGAAGAGGTTTTCATCCAGGATATTTCTGTACTTGGCTGCATTCATGTTTTTTTCAATTGCAACCAGTTGGCCATGTTTCACTGTTGGGATTGTATTGGGCAGGTGATGAGCAATGATCTTGGGGTTCTTCTTTGCCTCTCTCACCAAGGCTCTTCTCCCACGATTGCTCAGTTTGGCTGGATGGCCAGGTCTAGGAAGATTTGGTGGTCCCAAACATCTTTCATTTAATGATTATGGAGACCATTGTGCTCTTATTAACCTTGAGTACTGCAGAAATTATTTTGTAACCTTGGCCAGATCTGTGCCTTGCCACAGTTCTGTCTCTGAACTCCTTGGGGCAGTTCCGTTGTCCTCATAATTCTCATTAGGTCTGACATGCACTGTGAGCTCTGAGGTTTTATATAGACAGGTGTGTGCCTTTCCAAATCAAGTCCTATCAGTTTAATGAAGCACATCTGGACTCCAATAAAGGAGTAGAACCATCATAAGGAAATGGACAGCATGTGACTTAAATATGAGTATCTGAGCAAAGGGTCTGAATACTTATGACCATGTGATATTTCAGTTTTTATTGTTTAATAAATTTGAAAAAATTTCTACATTTCTGTTTTTCTCCAGTCAAGATGGGGTGCAGAGTATACACCAATGAGAAAAAAAAATTTCTTTTTGGAATTTACCAAATGGCTGCAATGGAACAAAGAGTGAAAAATTTAAAGGGGTCTGAATACTTTCAGTACCCACAGTAAATTCACTTTTATTATTATTAGAGATGAGCGAACCTTTTAGGGTGTGTGCTCATGATCAGGAATTGCAGCGTTTTGGATGCAGCGTATTGGCACTGTGTCCAAAATGCTGCGTTGTACAGTACAAGCATAGTGGATTAGATTTCAAGAAATCTCATTCTCACTGTGCTTTTCCTGATCTCTGCGTAATTTCAGCTGCGGTGCAGGTTGCCAGACTTCCGCATATCTGCATAATTTTAATTTTATGTTGCGGAGTCGGAAGAGATAACCATCAAGTGCACACAAAGGGAAGCCGCCCTCCACTGAATGCAGATTGTGTGCACAGGGCGGCTGTGGTCTCACTGCGTGAACTCGTGGGTTCCTGTAGGTCCAGAGTCACTGTGTCCAACACGCAGTGTCTCCAGATTGTGTGCAAACAGCCTTAAGGTTCAGTTCGGTGGAACTGTTAGGGACACGCACTTGACCTGAGCTATCAGTACATGGCTGTTCAGCTCTCTGTGCACATAAAGCCAGCCATATGAAAAAAAACACTTCTGAGGGCAGGAGGGTGGGAATTTTTTTTTTTTTTTTTTTTTTAGGGATAGTACAATATAGCAAAAAACTCAGATTTTACCCCCAGTGCAAGCCAATCACACACTGCAGGCGACTCACACTAGGCCAAGCACCAAGTGTACTGGAGCACAGTGTTGCACACTCCTGCACTTTGCATATGCAAATCACCCAAACTCCAGCTCTAAACAGGTTCGCTCAGCTCTAATTATTATTCTCTACATTTTTATTTATTTTAAAGACTTTGTAACTATGTCAAATAACACTTTTTGCAACGGTGGCTATTTAGAGTTTATTACATCTGCATTTTAGTCCATTCTTTCTATTACAGTAGAACATTTTGGGGAAGAGAGATAAGAGCAATTGAATGTAAAGCTCACTCAATATACTCAATGTACTTGCTTTTTTCATGCTGTAGATCTGATAGCATTGTAGTGCGTTATGCTGTGGTCTTTGAAAAAGGCAGCTCTGAATCTAAAAATAAAATTGATGAGACACCTACTATCGGATCTAACCAAGTTGAAAACGGTGACAATGAAGAGGCAAAAGAAATGTCATATACTGTGATAGAACTACAGCAGATGGTTGCCATGGCACTGCAGGATGATCGATCGCTAGCCGTGGATCTACAAACTCTTATGTTTTCAGACGGTGAGTAAGCAGACAGTCTGGGATTCTTTTCTGTCTGTACAATATGTAATGATTTCCTTAAGGAAAAATAAACAAAATTCCCAGAATATTTCTTTTAGATATGTATACAATATTGACGTGTATTTATTGTATTATTTATAACCTATTTTGTAATGTTTCCCGATTTTCTACTGGACAAAAAAGTATGATAACTTCTAACAAAAAAAGTGCATGTAGACATAGAAGTCCCAAATGGATCACCTCACCCACAATTACTTTTATCCCTAGGTAAAGCTAAAATTCCACAAATTAACTGGATGATGTGGCACTCAGTCTTGTCTGTTCAAATAATTGCTCTGATTCATTTTCTTACCAGTCTTGATGAGTAAGAACTGCTGATTTATTAAAACGTACACCACATCAGAAATCATACTCCAATCCTTGACTGGAGTAACATTTCTGGCAAAATTAACACCACAGCTCATCATAAATTAGATAGGATGTAATGTCACGCACCCCTGCTCCACCCATTTTGGAAGGTCAGGTAGACACAGTCATGAAAGAGCCAAAGGTTGCACAAATTTTGAACAACTGCAAGTCACGCCTTTTATGTCTTATCTTTTGTTCTATTTTTTAATTATAACATTATTCCAAATAGATTTTCCTCTTATTCAAATCATCTGTGAACACCAGATCTTTTGCTTGCAGTATAAATTTCCATATCACTAACGATGCTAGATATTACTCAAATGACCTTATTGTTAAAGGTCTGGGAATCTACCTTATGGAGACAGCTAAGTAGGTGAGGAGATTGTAGCCTCATCCCCCCACTAGGAAATATGCAAATTTGCACTTCAGTAAGGAAGTGGAAAAACTCCAGTGCCACATTTAAGCAGATCAGAATATCCCACACACTACACTGATGAGGGGCAGTTACCCCGAAACGCAGCGTCTGTAGTTTGGGGTTCTGATCTGGCACAAATCCCTTAGTTGCATTAAAAGCTTGTTGGAAAGCGATTATGACTTGGAGGAGATGCTTAAATGTGGCACTGGAGTTTCTCTACTTCCTTACTGAAGTGCAAATTTGCTTATTTTTAAATGATCCTTTGTAAAAATAAATAAAGGTGGGTAGTCTGCCATCTACCAATCACATTTGCTAATATTGTCTCTATTATTCACGTTCACGTATCCTTTTTCCTACTGTTATAATACTAATTTCAGAAACTATATAAAGTTATGGCTGAAAGTGTTGGCACTCTTGAAGTTGTTCCAGAAAATGAAGCATTTCTCCCAGAAAAATGTTTTCATTATAAATGTTTTGTCATTTATTTCCTTTGTGTGCATTGGAATATTACAAGAAAAAACTGAGAAAAAAGGCAAATTGTACAAAAAATTCCAAAAATGGGATGGACAATATTGTTGGCGCCTTTTGAAAATTGTGGGTAGAAAACTTTATTTAAAACATGTGATGCTTGTTCAAACTCACCTGTGGGAAGAAACAAGTGTGGGCAATATGAAAATCACACCTGAAACCAGATAGGGAAAACATTGGCTTAATCTTTGCATTCTGTGTCTGTATTTGCCACACTAACCATGAAGAACAGAGAGAGAAGTATCTGATGACTTGAGAACCAAAATATCAACAATCTAAAGGTTACAAGTTCATCTCCAGAGATCTTGATGTTGCTTTGTCCACGGTGTGCAACATAATCAAGAAGTTTACAACCCATGGCATTGTAGCTAATCTCCCTGGATGTGAATGGCAGTGAAAATTGATGAAAGATTTCAATGCAGGATAATCCAGATAATGCATAAACAATTCCAAAGACATTCAATCTGTCCTGCAGGCTCAGGATACATCGGTGTCAGCTCAAACTATCTGTCGACATTTAAATGAAATTGAATGCTATTGCACCTTGAAAACAAAGTGCTGGAGAGTTCTGATGTTGCCAGCAATGGGTCCAGATGTAAATCCGATTGAACACCATTCCCATTGTGGAAGGATGTTAAAATTGTCATTGGGAG
This sequence comes from Allobates femoralis, assembly GCA_033576535.1. Taxonomy (NCBI): domain Eukaryota; kingdom Metazoa; phylum Chordata; class Amphibia; order Anura; family Aromobatidae; genus Allobates; species Allobates femoralis. The sequence goes on along the minus strand of JARQOC010000001.1, from coordinate 255,815,478 downwards.
AAGGCAGTCTTTAAATATTTGGGACTTCGAGCAAAAGAACAGTAGTGAAAAATTTCAGTTGAGAGGTGTAAGAAGCTTGTTGATGGTTATAGGAAGTGATCTGGTGCAGTTAGTGATTCTAAAGGGTGTCTGCTCCCAAATATTAGGTTGAGGGTGGCAACAAGTTTTCCTTGCCCATTCTTGGAGTTTTGATTGAGATATCCAATCTGCCTTTTTTCATTTTTTGTTGTGTTGTTCCAATACACACAAAGGAAATAAACATGTGACTGACAAAACAATTGCAATAATTTTTTGAAAGAAATACTTAATTTTCTGGAACAATATCAAGATTGCCAACAATTTCGGGCATAACTGGTGTATTATAATCTTATGCAAAAGACCACTTCTTGTGGCAAAGAGATAAACGCTTGAGTGTAAATTATGTAACATAGAGTAATATTTTGTGTTTTATGGGTCATACATATTTTCCTTTGTACTTTTAAAAATACGGTCCTATTTTTATACATTAGAATATCAAATTTTTAGAAACATTTAGTTCACTGGCACATATTCAGTGAACATGTGTATAACCTCAAATGTGAAAAGATTATATACATTGTTATATTTAGTGTAATTACTTTACTTTCAAGAATCATATTTCTTTAAATAAATCTATCCATTAAAAGCCCTTGTGCAATAAACCAGCATGGCTGTCTGAAAGTAGTTAGCATGATGAAAACATGACAGATTTAAGTCATTATCCATTGCTTGCAGAATAAATATGTGACATTTATTGCAAATAGGTTTTCAATGCCAAGCAATTAAGAGCTATAAATTGTCAGTAACTATTGCCCCATTATCTTAATAGTCCATGATAAAGAATTCATGTGACCACTACATTCTTTTTACGGAAAGAAATCATTGCCCATCTTTGTGGGGAGCTTTAGCATTGAAACATAATTCCAAACTTTCACTTTTATTTCCTTTAAGATTACAAACAATAACAGTACTGTCAATCATCATTCATCAATGGCCAACATTCAAATCAAAGCAAGAAAAAGTACAGATCAAAGAAATAATGCAATAATGTGCAATTTCACAAATAGGTACACTAATGCATATCTCCATGATAACACATGCGCCCTGCTATCACCGATCAGCTTAAAACAGGAAAGTTCTCACATCTCTTATGTCCAACTGGATTCAAATGTAACTGGGACTGTAGATTATGAATTCAACTAGAGCTACCAGGTTTTGTCAATTTTATCTAGGTTTTTTGTGTTCATGTACTATTAATTAACCTTCTAAGGCCCCTTTCACATTTGGGGTGAAATTGGGGCAGTTGGGGTGAAAAAACGCAACTGTCGCGATTACCGCATAACAGCCGCACTTGCGGTTCACCTGCGGCAAGCCCCATGCAATGTCTATGGGGCTTGCGGCAGGTGTGGCAAGTGTGGTACAGTTGCGGTTTCGGCACTTGCGGCAGATGCAGCCACGAAAAAAACGCGGTCAGCCGCGGTTTTCTCACGGCCGCATCTGCCGCAAGTGCCAAAACTGCGCTTGCCTTGTCTGCCGCACACTTACCGCAAACCCCATAGACATTGCATTGGGCCTGCCGCAAGTGAACCGCAAGTGTGGCCGTTATGCGGTAATCACGGCAGTTGCGTTTATTTCACCGGAACTGCCGCGATCAGCGATTACCGCTGATGTGAAAGCAGCCTAAGCCATGTACATCAATTCAATGTAAATCAAATTTGGAATCAAATTTTATGAAATTTTCAGGTCCTAGTGAATTTTGAACAATTTGTGATTTGATTTGTGTTACAGAAAGCTATCCACTACCTTTTTACAAATTGTAGAAGTTTACATCAGCCACAAAAGACTTTAACTTCATTGTGCAAGCTTCCCCTAATGTTTTGCAGCTATCAAATCACATGGTATAATGCAGCCAGTTAGGAGCGACTATCATAGCCTATATAGAAGCCTAGCCAGGAAATGCAGCAGCTATATTAAGATCCAAGAAATCCACCATCATAGCCAGGGTCTGGGGAGTCAAGACATTACAAGAACCCCATTTACATTATGTTTAATTTGGTGGGCACAGTTTAAAATGCCTAAAGGGGGTGACAGGTTCCCTTTAACCCCAGTAATTTGATCGCTGTGTTGTACCGATCATCATAATTTCAAGGACCCCAAATATGTCCATGTTATTTACTGATTTGTGATATTTGTTATTTTAAATAAACACCCATGAGAAATGACATTAATATTTGTTATCATCTTTTTTAGTAATTTCATGGGACAAAAATAGTCTTTTCTTCTCCTTGTGTATTACAAATACATAGAATACAGATGAAGTGCAGAAATTCATTCCCAGCTACAGAGATTGTGGCTGAAGAGACTTAAGGCTGCAGACTGTGGGTTCAGGTGTACAGAGGAGATTACTATAAAAAATATGAAGATAATGAAATTTGTTTAATGTTTTTTATTATTATTTCTTTAGTAGTTTCATGAGGGAAAAAAAAAATCTTCTTCTAGCATATAAGTTTCATACAAGTGCATTGTAAGTTCAAGATAACCACAATCACCACAGCTGATAGCAGTGTGAGCGGGGCCTACTGGTAAAGTCATGGACTGCCAAGCATAGGACCCAGGTTCGAATCCTGACCGAGCCGTATCTTCAGACAATGGAGTGTGAGCTGTGGTTAATTCACATATCCTGTGGCGCAATGATCACTGCTTTTTAATTTTTTAATTTTATCTAACATTTATTCACTGCTCATGGCTGTGGGCCCCTGAGAGCTGTGTATTTGCCCCTGATAGGGTACCGGTACTGGTACTGATCTTGTTTTCAGATAAGGTTATTTTACGATCCAAGAAATCCACCATCATCGCCAGGGTCTGGGGAGTCAAGACATTACTAGAACCCCATTTACATTATGTTTAATTTGGTGGGCACAGTTTAAAATGCTTAAAGGGGGTGACAGGTTCCCTTTAACCCCAGTAATTTGATCGCTGTGTTGTACCGATCGTCATAATTTCAGGGACCCCAAATATGTCCATGTTATTTACTGATTTGTGATATTTGTTATTTTAAATAAACACCCATGAGAAATGACATTAATATTTGTCATCATCTTATTTGGTAATTTCATGGGACGAAAAAAAGTCTTTCCTTCTCCTTGTGTATTACAAATCCATAGAATACAGATGAAGTGCAGAAATTCATTCCCAGCTACAGAGATTGTGGCTGAAGAGACTTAAGGCTGCAGACTGTAGGTTCAGGTGTACAGAGGAGATTACTATAAAAAATATGAAGATAATAAAATTTGTTTAATGTTTTTTATTATAATTTCTTTAGTAGTTTCATGAGGGAAAAAAAAAATCTTCTTCTAGCATATAAGTTTCATACAAGTGCATTGTAAGTTCAAGATAACCACAATCACCACAGCTGATAGCAGTGTGAGCGGGGCCTACTGGTAAAGTCATGGACTGCCAAGCATAGGACACAGGTTCAAATCCCGACCGAGCCGTATCTTCAGACAATGGAGTGTGAGCTGTGGTTAATTCGCATATCCTGTGGCGCAATGATCACTGCTTTTTAATTTTTTAATTTTATCTAACATTTATTCACTGCTCATGGCTGTGGGACCCTCGGAGCTGTGTATTTGCCCCTGACAGAGGCCCCTGGCACCCTGTGCGCTCCCCTGATGGATGTGGGCCCCTGGGTGCTGTGTATTTGCTGCTGAGATGGGCCCCCGACTCCCTGTACACTCCCCTGATGGCTGTAGGCCCTGAGAGCTGTGTATTTGTCCCTGATAGGGTACCGGTACTGGTTATTTACTGATTTGTGATATTTGTTATTTTAAATAAACACCCATGAGAAATGACATTAATATTTGTCATCATCTTTTTTGGTAATTTCATGGGACGAAAAAAAGTCTTTTCTTCTCCTTGTGTATTACAAATACATAGAATAGAGATGAAGTGCAGAAATTCATTCCCAGCTACAGAGATTGTGGCTGAAAAGACTTAAGGCTGCAGACTGTGGGTTCAGGTGTACACAGGGGATTACCATAACAAATATGAAGTTAATGACATTTGTTTAATGTTTTTTATTATAATTTCTTTAGTAGTTTCATGAGGGAAAAAAAAAATCTTCTTCTAGCATATAAGTTTCATACAAGTGCATTGTAAGTTCAAGATAACCACAATCACCACAGCTGAAAGCAGTGTGAGCGGGGCCTACTGGTAAAGTCATGGACTGCCAAGCATAGGACCCAGGTTCGAATCCCAATCAAGCCCTATCTTCAGACAATGGAGTGTGAGCTGTGGTTAATTCACATATCCTGTGGCGCAATGATCACTGCTTTTTAATTTTTTAATTTTATCTAACATTTATTCACTGCTCATGGCTGTGGGCCCCTGGGAGTTGTGTATTTTCCCCTAACAGGGGCCCCCGACTCCCTGTACACTCCCCCTGATGGCTGTGGGCCCCTGAGAGCTGTGTATTTGCCACTGATAGGGTCCCCCGGAACCCTGTGCGCTCCCCCTGATATGTGTGACCTGTGTATTTGCCCCTGAAAGGGGCCCCTGTGTGCTTCCCTTATGGATGTGGGCCCCTGGGTGCTGTGTATTTGCCCCTGACAGAGGCCCCTGGCACCCTGTGCGCTCCCCTGATGGATGTGGGCCCCTGGGTGCTGTGTATTTGCTGCTGAGATGGGCCCACGACTCCCTGTACACTCCCCCTGATGGCTGTGGGCCCCTGAGAGCTGTGTATTTGCCCCTGATAGGGTACTGGTACTGGTACTGATCTTGTTTTCAGATAAGGTTATTTTACGATCCAAGAAATCCACCATCATAGCCAGGGTCTGGGGAGTCAAGACATTACTAGAACCCCATTTACATTATGTTTAATTTGGTGGGCACAGTTTAAAATGCCTAAAGGGGGTGGCAGGTTCCCTTTAACCCCAGTAATTTCAAACCCAGTAAGATCAAACCAGCAACACCCATCGGACCAGTTCGTGCCTCAGGTAAGTATAATAAAAGCTGTTTTTTAACATTATACAGATCTGCCTGGTGACTTATATACAGTATTCCAGAATGCTTTACATAAGGCCTGACTGGTGGTGGCCGCAACTTATATGCAAGAAAACTGCTGACAAGTTCGCTTCATTACCAATCCACTAACAATGTCATTTTAAATGTTGTTTATAAGTTTGAGTAGTTGTGTTCAAATGTTTGATAAAATCTTTTTTATACTATAAATCTGTTTATTTTTCTCATTAGACCCTGATATGCCTTTTGATCATATTGAAAGTGACACTCATCCTTCAATAACTGTAGTAACTTCCAAAATGAAGCCTGATTTGGTAAGTTTGTGATGAAATAACACATAATATTTAATAGTTATAATTATGTCCTGTACCTTAAAGGTGTTGTTTACTACACGGACAACACCTTCTCAATCCCTATGTTTCCCCCAGTAAAATAATAACACTGTTACTCACCTACAGTGCCGGCGCTGTCCAAGAGATGTAAGCCATGGCACTCTCAGCGTACGTGTGACATTGTGACATCACGCAATCCCCGTGGCCAACTACTCTCTATCCTTCAAACACATCAGACATCTAGAGGAAGTGAGAGCTGTTTCTCTTCCCTGGGAGGGTCAGTGTCAACACCATTGAAATGGTACAGGCATTGGAGGTGACTGTAGATGTAATTATTTCACTAGGGGGAATGGAATATAGAGATTGAGAAGGGGTTGTCTGAGTAGTAGACAACCTCTTTACAAAGAGAGCCTGTCAGCAGGATTTTACATATGGAAGAATGTTTTGGCTGTATAGGTGGCTGTCCTCCAAAAATATATAGCATTATCATACAGATGTCATTGTCATGAGAAATCTAGTGAACAAGACATTTAGGGTTTCACCAAGAACTGGATACAGAGTTTGTCTAATTTGCTTTTGGCATAAAATTCAAGGGAAAACTCATGAATTAATTCAATTTCAGTAGTTTTCCTAGTAAACTAGTGACAATGTGACAATGTGACTAAAAATTAACAACCCACCCCCCATACATCTAAACACACAATATATCCACAACTTCAAGGGAAAAATGGAAGAGACAGACTTGGTTGTTTCAATACGGAGGTAATTGCAACATTGTAGTACTCAGGAGGCTCTGAACACAATTTTATCTCTAGAAGGTATCTGGGGAGTACACCCGTCCCTATGATTTCAAGGTAAATCGATGCTACGTAGTTCTGTAGGTCTGGTCAACAATGGAAGTGAAGTCCAGGCCATTATTCAAGTTCTAAAACTTATAAGGTCTTATCTGTGCTCCTGTTCGTAGTCCCTAAGAAAGGGTAGATTGATGAATTTATCAATCTTTGGCCATAGGCATGGTCCAACACCCTGCTCTTGACGCGTTTTGCCTTTGCTTGTATCACAAAGGCTCATCAGGGATTGTCAATGTATTGTTTGTTGAGATAAACACATCAATGTATCAGTAAATACTGTTGGGTTCCCTGATATGATATGGTAACCGGTAATATTGTGAGTCCAGACCCACTGCTTAGTCCATATATATCGGGAGGAAACTTGTAGTTGTCTTGTAGTTAAGAATTATGTGAGGACACTACTATCGGTATGATCCAATCCTAATGTTCAGGTTTTCTGTGAACAAAGGAGAAGGGGGGATAACTAACTTCCCCATCTTGTTTATCTGATATAGTGTAGTATACCTCTATTCCCCTGGGCACCCCCAAGTCATTAAGGTGCCTATGGACTTGTGGTATTAGCATTAATACACCCAATTCTGTGATATACTATTTAGGCGATTTGACCAATGCCGTTATCAAAATGTCTTGGTCTTATATCTCCATAGGTGAGATTCTATACCTCATTGGGTCTAAATATAAAAATGGAGAAGTTACACCTGTTTTATAAAAGGGTGTCAATAGTTTCAAATTGGTAGGGAATATCCTACCCTTATTCCATTCGTCCATGGGTGGATGCATCCAAGATGTCCCCAGTCTTCATCCTTATCCTACAAAATGATGTTAGAGATATGTATTCCCGTTTACACATAAAATCCCCTGTAAATCCCCCAAGTAACATAGATATAAATTAAACGTGACCAATCTATCTCAATATTCCTATTTAGAATGTCCTCCTTTTGAATACATATGTCCCCTGAATGCACTCTCCAAAGATAGGGCCCCTTTGTTAAAGCTGAAGGTTGAAAGGGTGACATGTTTAAAACTGCATCACAAGTACACGATCATAATGTTTCTTTAATGAATGTTAAGAAGATTTCTACTAACCCCAGTATCTGTCCTCCACGGTCTGGGAAGTTTCCATGTGTATGGTCCCAGTCAGATAACCTTTAGAGGTAAGAGACTATTGAAATGATTCCCTAATAATTCCTTTGTTCCTTCCCATCTGTCTAGAATGCTCTCAAATACCTTAGTGGTGCTGTTCCTAGAGGTTCTCAGATGCAGTTTTTCATGGGCCAGAGGCTCCTTTGATGTTTGCAGTCTCCTTCCCCCTATGATAATGGGTTAACTGCCGCCAATATTTGGCAAGGTGTTGAACGATACCTATGGCCAAAGATCGATAAATTCATCAATCTACCCTTCCTAAGGGACTATGGACAGGAGCACAGATAAGACATTATGACTGTTAGACCTTGAATAATGGCCTGGACTTCACTTGCATTGGTGAAATCATAGGGATGGGTGTGCTCCCCAGATGCCTTCTGGAGACAAAATTGTGTTCAGAGCCCTCTGGGGACTACGATGTTTTTTATTACCTGTATATCTAAATAACCAAGTCTGTCTTTTCCGCTTTTCCCTCAAAGTGGTGGATATATTGTGCATTTAGATATATGGGAGGTGGGTTATTAACTCTTCACTGGTGGCTCACATTGTCAATAGTTTACACTTGATTTTACTTACAAACTATCGAAATTGAAGTCATTCATGAGTTTTCCCTTGAATTTTATGAATAAGGCATATACAAATCAGGCTGGGAGTAGACTGTGAGTGTGTCAGGGCACTTGCAAGTAGCATTATGTGCAAGGCACCAGATTTCTAATGACTGGCACATTTGATTTCTAAAAAAAAACTATAATTTCAGTTCCGGGGGGGAAGGCAAGTGCTTGTACAGCTATACTACTACTTCCATATATAAACATGTTCTGATAGATACCATGAGGGAATCTCTTGCATCAACTCCTGTGTTAAGAGCATAAAATTGCATGTTTGATTTTTCTTAATAATATTTTTTATCCCTTTCGATATGATGTTCATATGTCCAAACAAAACATATGTATAGTCTCCTTTATTAATGAGAGTATAGAACCAGATTCCCTCCCATTTACAGCATTCATTTTATTTGGGTTAAGTACACACTACAGTTAATGGTTTTGATTCATTTAGTGCAACAACTCCAAGTCTAGACTGAGTGTCCCCATTTATTTTATAGTCTGTTGGGATTATACCACATAAAGCATATCTTACACAGAACGTCATTATAGCAAACTAGAAGTTTTTATTTTACAATGTTAATGAAAAAATATGTAGAAGAATAAGATGAAGTTTGGGAGAATTGGTTTTATCATAACAAAAATTCTTGTGTCAAGTAAATGGTCAACTCAAAAGTCTTCAGATTCTTACAATGAAATGATTGTCCTAGTATTCCGTGTGTCCTAATAATCCCAGGCTCTGACTTAGGCTGAGGTCACATGAGCGTATAAAAAAAATTTGTTCCAATTCTCATCCATAAAATTTTTTTTCTCACTTGTCTTCCATATGCTGTCTGTATCCAACCCATTTTTTACTCAGTAGTAGGGATGGGCGAATTACTCGCTACTATTCGGGACTCGCCCGAATAGTAGCGGACTCGGGTGACTCGCTGTACTTTTCCAGTGTATCTATACAGATACACTACAAAAGTACCCTAAAAGTTAATCTAAGGGGTTAAAAACAATAAACATTAATACTGACCTCTTGTACTCCTGTACCTTATGTACCGGGAGTGGCACCGAAGACCTCCGGCTGTTACAGGACCTCTGAGACCACCGGGAGAAGATGGGGAAAAGGACCTTGCAGTTCAGCCAATCAGCATGCGGCTAGCGGTCACATGGGTTGTGACGCGGCTGCACTGCGGCCACATGACAAACCCATGTGACCGCTAGCCGCATGCTGATTGGCTGAACTGCAAGGTCCTTTTCCCATCTTCTCCCGGTGGTCTCGGAGGTCCTGTAACAGCCGGAGGTTTTCAGTACCGGTCCCGGTACATAAGGTACAGGAGTACAGGAGGTGAGTATTAATGTTTATTGTTTTTAACCCCTTAGATTAACTTTTAGGATACTTTTGTAGTGTATCTGTATAGATACACTGCAAAAGTACAGGTTACTATTCGGACTCGCTGGACTTGCAACGAGTACCGAGTCTCGGACCCGGACTCGTTAGAGTCCAGTGATTCCGAATATTTCAGGATTCGCCCATCCCTACTCAGTAGCTATTAAACATTTCAAATCTATTTACAATTACTCATCTTACAGAAATCTAATGTATCTGTAAAGATTGGATATCATACTGATGGACTGTTTGGCATCATACTTTTTCCTCGCACCCTACCGAATTGTGTCTACCTGCAGCATGCTCTATTTTTTCTCATATCGAATACAGCTGAGTAGGGATATGCGCCTTATACTGTTTGGGTTCGGCACTTAAATGAGCTTGTTGAAAGCCTGTCTTTCAGCTGATGGCTTTACCTAGGCTGGTTAGAAAAAAGGGGGGGACACCACATAATTTTTAAAAATTATTTATTTTTACACTACCCTTGCAGATGTCATGCTCGGATTAGGAGCACCCCTAGCCAGTGTGAGGAGCAGGAAACAGTAGACTGAATGCAACCATCAACAGATGCACACAGGGTGGGGGGTGTATAGCAGTCTGACTTCAACCAAACACATACACTGGCACAGAGGGTGGGCAGAGTAAGCAGTGAATACTTGTGTGGTTTCTTTAGTCTGAAACATGTTATGTATACCGTAATTGTGCCGCTGTGGTCCCCATATTGTTTCCTTTTGCAGCCCCCTAGCCCTTGCCAACACCATTTTACATCACTTATGTTTGGGTCTCCTTCAACTCATATGGAGTTCGAGGTCAGAAGTCAAGTTGTGGTAAAATCTGGGTCCCGATCAAGATTTTTTTTCAAAAGTCCAGCTGAACCCATCTAACCCGAACACCCATTGGTCTGCTCTTCTCTACAGTTTAGGGAAAAAAAACAAAGATCTGCACTGTCTCATTGAATAACACTGGTCTGAGTGTAATCCCATTTTTTATCGGATTCCACTTGTCCGATGTAAAATTTTCATGTGAGAGAGCCCTTATAAAGAAACTTAGTTTGAAAAGGACAAAAAGGAAATAATAGCAGTTGAGCTTTCTAAAGTTTTGCCCTTTAACACGTCGATGGCTTACTCAATATACGATAATATGCTCCATTCAAAGAAACTGCTTTTGCAAAAAGAAATTGAACCATGTTATTGAAAATGATGTTAACATTTGAAAGGCAGGTCCAGGACAAAACAATTTATTGCCCTGGGACACCCAAGTCAATCTCTGATCTTTCTACGACCATCTTTGAAGTTTATTCACTTCTTTGAGTTCTTTAACCTCCAGTTAGTGAATCTCCTGTCGAGCAGTCATTTTCTATATGAAAATCTTTATACAAAAGGACAAAAGCAACTACATTTTAAACTAAAACTATTAAAATAATCAGAAACTCTCTATTTTATGCCTATTGTATCCCAAAGCTAAAGCCATTTTTGGTTATAAATTATTTTTAAAGGGACATTTATTCATAGAAAAAAATGGATGAAATAAAATCATATTACAAATCTGATCTATACCAAGCTGTAATGGTTACTACTTATTTAAACTATTAACCCTTTTATGTCATGGCCATTTACTGTTTAAGTGCGTTAGTTTTTTACTCTTCCTTCCAAGAGCCATAACTTTCTTATTTTTCTGTCAATATAGAGACATGAGGGCTTTTTTTGCAGGACGAGTTGTACTTTTGCATGACTTCATTCATTTTACTATATAGTGTAATGGGAAAAAAATTGCAAGTGCACTGAAATTGCAAACAAAAAGTGCAATTCTACAATGTTTTTAATTTTTATATATTTTTATTTATCATATACACTATATGGTAACATATAACATAGCAGAATGATTCTCCAGGTCAGTATGAGTATGTAGATGCCAAACATGTCAAACAAATTATTTATAGTTTTTGCTTAAATTTAAGTGGTTTTAAAAAATTCTGAAGTTTGTAAAAAAATATCAAATTGCTATTTTCTGAGAATCAAAACAATCTATTTTTCGGCATCTATGTCTGTGTGAGGGCTTACTTTTTGCACCCTGAGCTGATGTTTTTACTGATACCACATTGAGCTAGAGTCAATGTATTAACTCCTCTTTTTGTATCTCATTGGAATGTTGTGAAAAAAAAATATACCGTAATTCTGGAGTTTCTAATTTTTTTCTTTATGAAGTTTATTGGAATAATTTACTTCATATTTTATTAAGTCGAACATTTCTAAATGCAGCAATACCATGTATGTGTATTTTTTAATTGCTTTCTTATCATTGGGGAAAAAGGGCGTGATTTTAACCCTGGTGTTTTTTTTATATCTTTAAAAACAATTTACGGTTTACTGATTTTACTAATTCCAAGACACACAAGACAAGTGTAGCGCCCCTGCGACCGGGCGGCCACGGGGTGAACTGCAGTTGGGACAGATAAGATAGTCAGCTCACAAAAACACCCACACACACTCCGACCCTGAGCCCAAGTCACTTCAGGTCGGGCGAGGGGTGGCGGGAGTAGCAAGGTGTGAGTGGGAAATAGAGAGAACCCGGACAAAGGGGTGGAGGAACTAGACTCCAAGATGACCAAGGAACACTAAGTTGGGCGAGAAGATCAAGAGATTCCCTGGAGGGTGGAGGAGAAGGGAAGCATCCCCAATCTAAGACACCCTTCAGCTGAGTTCTGACTGACAGAGACTGAGTGAACAACAGGGCCCAGCAGCCTGCACCACTAATGGCTGGCTGGGAGCCCAAGATGAAACCCGCGGAATGGTAGAAGGAGTTAGGTGAGCCCAACTATCCCGGGTCACTGGTGGCTGGGCCAGAGAAACCAGAGTGCCGGCTCTGTAGATGTGGCTGGGAACGCTTTATGCCCCTAACCACGAGACACCAGGCGCGGAGCGAACACAAATGCGAGAGAGCAGAGAGAACAAGGGGGCCCGAGTGGTACACTGAGGGGGGTGATGCATAGGAACTGTCCCAGCTGCAGTAAGAGCCTGAGCCCGAGACTGTTGAGTGGACCCGGTCCACAGCAAGTGTGTCAAGAAACTGTAACTGTGAACTGCGATATTGAGTTAACAAGTAGAGTAAAATACCTGGCCAACTCAAGAACTGTGTGTGAACCTTATTGAGACTGTGACTGCAGCGGCTCCCTTGCGGAGCCACCTACCCTGACTCCTGCACGTGCTGGCTGGAGGGGGGTGAAAGCTGCGGTTAAGATATACGCGTGGCATCCCGGGCACGCAGCATCCCTACAACTGCCCGGGGACCCATCCCTACCCATGGAGGGCGCACCATCCCAGCTGCTGCCATGACCATTGTCCCTGAAGGATTCCACGGCAGTGGTGGCCATTCTGGCCACGACCTACAGGTGGCATCATGAATAAAAACCCCATAGACTTTATTAAACTTTTAAGCCCCTTTTTATTGGTGCACCTGGGGCCAAGGAGTCTGGGCCATGCCGACGTGGCACCCCAGAGACAGCATGGCTCGGCTCTGAGTACCCCATTCCCTGCGGGTGCGACAATAAGTACCCATAAGAAAGGTATGGAGCACTGAATAATAGACTATATTGCAAATAGGACCCTGAATATCCCAGAGTATTGGGGGTGGGGAGGAGTAATTTGAAACCCAAAGCTATTAGTATAGTACTGGGCAGGGATCCTAGGAATCCTATAAGAATCAGGAAGCTCTTTATAGGCATAAGAATGTAATTGTGCACTATGTTGTAAACCATATGTAAAATTGTTGTTTCTCCATGTGGCTGAGCTTGGAAAATTGTTATATAGCTTCTTCTTCTCCCCTCCTGTATCTGTGCGATCAAATTGTCCACATTTACTATACTTGTCCTTGTCTGCCCTTTTAGCATGTAAAGCGCAGTGGAATTTATTGGCGCTATATAAATAAATAATAATAATTCCCTTAGGGTACCTTTACACGCGGCAACTTTTCTAGGAATTTCACTGGCAACTTACTGGTTGCAGTGAAATCATGGACACATTGTTCTATCTTGTTGCTGAGTACAAATGGAACAATGTCTCCATGATTTCACTTCAACCAGTAAGTTGCCAGTGAAATTCCTAGAAAAGTTGCCGCGTGTAAAGGTACCTTCAGGCAACTTGAAGCAACAATTATCCGATCGCTGCTGCTATACAGACCAATTAATTAGAACTGTTTTGTATAAATCACAATCTCCTATGAATGCTGGCTCAAAGCCGGCATTCACAGGATCATGATTACAGGCATGTTGATCATCAGCTGACACTTGGTTGTCATGACAACTCATCAGTTCCCCGCGATTACAGGTGTGCCAATGGGAGTAGGGAATAACATGCCCCCCTACTGGCGTGTGTTTAAGAGATTAACATCAACATTTAACTGGTTAACAGCTGTGGGCAGATCTCTTATCAATCACGACTCTAATGGCCACTTTACACGCAGCTACAGGTAACAGGTTTTCCACAGGTAACTTACTGGTTGCAGTGAAATCATGGAGACATAGTTCCATTTGTACACAGCAACAAGATAGAACCATGTCTCCATGATTTCACTGCAGCCAGTAAGTTACCTGTGGAAAACCTGTTACCTGTAGCTGCGTGTAAAGGTACCATTAGGGACACTTGATCGATGATTAAATCAATCATCATGTGTGGGGATAGATATGGGCTTGGCATGCAAGCCCGCGTCAAAAGCCAAGACACAATATATGACGCAAATTTATATCATATGCCATGAAGATGTAAGATGTAAATATTGTGGATGATACAGTTTGAATGTTTACAATACATTTAATACTCTTCATTTCTTTTCTAAGGATAACATTTTAGTTTCCGATGTTCCATCTGACAATTCCACTCCAGAAATTGTGCTGCAGACAGTGGACTATGGGTTCCCTGCAACTACATTCATACCTCACAAAGTGAGCACTACAAATGAGACTGCAGCAGAAGCTCCGACTGAACATATTCACAGTACATACATGACTGTGTCTTATTTAGAAAACTATGAAACAACTACTACTTTACTGCAACATGATGTTAATGTGGCTGACCAAACACAATCATTGGAAGAGTTCATTCAAAACATTAACAATAAAGTCAATGAAGGTTTTACCATACCTTTCAAAACGCCACATGCTAAAGAAAGTCAGGATGAACGAGAAGCAATGCTAAAAAATAATGCCATAGAAACTGTGACAACATCTGATACATGGGTTGAACTGTTACCGCCATCTGTGGAGACAAACAATCTTATTATACCCTTATCTACTATTACACCTGATGGAGATGTTCCATTGATAGATGGTCTTTTTAAGGAGAATGAAGGGGGTCTAGCAGCTACCCATGCAATTGTATATACTACTACAATTATGGACTTATTCAAAACAGAAAACCCCACAGAGATGCCAGGGGATTACCAAGATCATGTTCTCATTCAGAGGGTAGATGTGACTGTGGGACCACCAAGTGAGCACATCTTGGAAGAGATTGAAGAGTCTAAGACTTCTACACTACTATACTCCACAGAAGGTCTTCTAGAGAGAGGTATGCAATAATCATTTATATCCTATTACACTCCTTTATGACAACCAATTAAATTGTCCGCACAAGGGTAGAGTCACACTAGCATACGACTTGCAATAGTGCTCTTCTCAATGTTAGACAATGCTGCAACTCAGATCTGCATTTTTTTTTCTTAACAGAAGGTCTTCTAGAGTTGGGTATGCAAAAGTAATTTATATCTTATTTAACCTTAACTTAATTGTTCCTACAAATGAAGAGTCACACTAGCATATCACTTGACAGAGTGCTCTGCCCAATGTTAGACAATGCTGCAACTCAGATCTGAAATTTTTTTCTTTAGCCCTAATCATGCTGAGGAAAAAATCGCAACGTGCTGTGATTAGAAGCCCATCTAAGCTCACTCACACCTATAAAAGTGTATGGGTGTGAGTGAAACAATGAAATGCACTCAGATGTTATCCAAGGATAGTGCAATATATGCAGAGACAAGCAATTGGAGGAGATGGAGAGATTAATCTCTCCCTCTTCTCTGCACCTGTGACCGATCCCAGGATCAGATCCCAGTAGATGACACTCGTCTCACGCTAACAGCAGAGCCTGAGCTGAGTGTCACTAGCATATCACATCAGATGCCATACGCTAATGTTACTCCAGCTTAAAGGAAATATTTGAGGTGTGTGTGTGGAGTAATACCAATAATAATAATAATATAATAGTGAAAAATAATAAGTTTTGAAAGCATGCATATGAAAAAACACCCTAATGGTTTGAATTATTAGATATTTATCACATATAGAAAAAAATGTAAGGCTAACTTTAAGAATAAACCATGGCATACTAGTCTCCATATGATATGTTATACGGTGCCTGCAATTATCACTTATGGGTTCTAATTATCATAAATAGGGAGGTGTCTGAGATATTTTACATATTTGATTGACTTACATCTGTTGTCTGATGAAAATAACTTCACAAAAAAGAATCTGACATGGGGATCAGCTGAATACTGAAGGTTTGGTTTCTCTCAACTGCCACAATCAGATGTTATCATGTGGAGACAGCAACACATTTTCTCTGTAACAGACAAAGTTTATCCCTATATACCAGCCATTTAAAGGGGTTGTCTACACTAGGCCAACTCATTCTGATTCCACTATTTCCCCCAGGTAAAATAATAGACCCTGTACTCACTTCCCATGCTGGGGCTTTCCCAGCACTTTAATTATTCACTGCTTAGGGCTCATGTGACATTGTGACATTATGCAAGTCTCACATTCAATCACCGCTGACTTTTGTCTTCCTGCTTTCAGACAAAATGAGCAATCAACAGGAAGTGAGCAGTAGCCACATCATCACTTACTGTTGATTAACTCATTTGGTCTCAACGCAGGGCATCACTTACTGTTGATTAACTCATTTGGTCTCAACGCAGGGAAACAAAAGTCAGCGGTGATTGGATGTGAGACTCGCATAATGTCACAATGTCACATGAGCCCTAAGCAGTGATTACCGACTGTGCTGAAATGGTGCCTGCACATGAGGTAAGTACAGGGTCTATTATTTTACCCGAGGGAAACAAGTGGCATCAGACAGGGTTGTCCTAGTTGTGTATAGCCTCCTTAAATAAATAGTCATACATATAATAAATTGACACACCGGGTTCTCCAGAGCAGGAGACCCTCCTACACAGCGGCATTGCGTTTTGGCACAAACAGGTGGCTCCTCTATGAATTTCATAAGTGCTAAATCTTGGAAATATCTCTAGGTGATACAACCTGTTTAAAACTTGTTTTCAGAAGGATATAATAATAATAATTATAATAATAATACAATTTATTCCTTTATATAGCGATATTAATTCTAGGGCTCGTTACATACATTTGCAACACTGTGCCTATTGGGGCTCACAATCTAATTGCATCTTTGAAGTATATTAAAAATACAATTTTTGCATATTACTTCTGTGAGCAACATTTTATACACACATTGTCTGGCCTATTTTCATTAAATCAAACCAATCGGCTAAGGTATGTAATGTGACTGAACTCCGTCTTAGCTGTCAGAAAAATGAATGGACTTACTAAGATATGTTTGTTCGACAACAACCATTATGGCCATATTTGTAGCATAATAGTAGAGAATATCTGAAAGACAACTCCACTATAGCAATTAAACATGCTTTTATTTTGCCAAGATAAAGAAAGTGCTATCAAAATTTCTATGTGCTGTAAATGACCATCTCCGAACAACTCCCCAGTTATTGACAATATCTTGAACACTAATACTCCTGTAATACTGCTGTTGAATAATTCTTTTTGACATGAATATCTTTGCACAAATTACATTTTCATTATTATTTTGCTAATATAAACTATATTCTTCTAGAAGGGGTTAAGGACACAATGTAAAAAGATGTATTTGTCTTCCTTTTTAAGATTCTCTACACGCTCACCGACTTTTATAGCATTCAGCTGACATACTGTTTTTGGTGTTGTGCATCTGGTTGATTGTTCCAAATAGCAAATAAATCTGAAATGTTCTGCTGTTTCCATCAACCCTGAGTACGTCTGTGGAATCACAACACAATGCTCACATGTAAATGATAGATGGGAAAGTTAAAAGGAATTAAACGCTAATGACAACATGTCATCTTAAATAGATCACGTAGTAAATTATAGAAACCACTATGAAGGTTATTATACGTTTAGCGGTTGGAGTAAATCATTATCCGCAATCATAGTTTATGAGATTGTATATAGTTTTGTGTAGACCTTACGCTTCATGTGGCTAATAAGTTAGCATTAAGGCGCAGAGAAGAAACACTTGACATTCTAGTGATAACACAGATTCTTAGGTACATTTGATGCCAGGATTTCTAATAATGCAGTTTCAAAAGTTTAGATTAAAGTCTCTGAATCCCATTTAGAAAAGTAACTAATCTCTATAAACAACAAGTGTTACATTTTTTATCGGCTCCCGCGATTCTACGATAGTGCTTGATCTGTTTTCTAGACAGGATAAAGCACTTTAACTATTGTATATTCAATATTGACTCATTCATCCCAATCTTAAGGTCACTGGGTCACCTATTCTTACAGAATTATACAGAAGCACCTCCCATGAAATACAGGTCTATCAAATTTAACCTTCCCCAGAATTATTTTTATTTTTTTATCCTATTCAGAACAAAATGCCAATTGAACACTCTTAAAACTAGTGACATCTGTGGCATTGTGAAATGATAAAATTGCACGTTTTAGAGTGGCCTTTTATTGTGGCTAGCGTAAGGCGCACCTGTGTAATAATCATCCTGTCCAATCAGCATCTTGATATGTCACACCTGTAGGGTGGATGGATTATCTCAACAGAGGAGAGAAGCTCACTAAGGGCTCAGACACACTCATCCACGTTTGACGGACGAGACTCGGAACAGGCTGGAGCAGTGACCCTGAATGGCTTCTCTCTCTCTGGACGGGGAATGTGATACTGCACAGAAACACAAGCAGCTGTCATTCCCCATCCAGAGAGGGAGAGGCCATTCAGGGTCACTGCTCCAGCTTGTTCCGAGTCTCGTCCGTCAAACTCGGATGAGTGTGTCCGAGTCCTAACACAGATTTAAACGAATTTGTGAACAATATTTGAGAGAAAAGGGCTTTTTGTGTACATAGAAAAAGTTTTAGATCTTAAAGTTCAGCTCATGAAAAATTAGAACAAAAACAAAAGTGTAGAGTTTATATTTTTGTTTGGTATATATTGCTTAGGTAATTACAAACTTGGTAATAGCTCTTTTCTGGATGATGTCAACGTTTCCTTATTTGCCATTACAAATGAGCTCTTGTGGTAGGGTAGTCCATGATATCACTACTCTAACTGGAGGTAACCCTATTTGCTTTAATTTCACCTTTTACCTTTCCTTGTCTTGTAAAATATGCCCATTACTGCTCTTTATACTTATTGCAATAAATAAATCATGTACCTGCCATTAATTTTCATTTGACATATTTATGTTTGTTAATAGAAACTTGAATCTATCCTTATTCCAAGGTGAACAACCCCAAAATGTAGGCATCTTATTGTAAAAGATACCACCCATGCAATTAATAACTTAGCCACCTGAATTTCAAAGTGAACTTGTCACCATGAAAATGCAATCTAATCTACAAGACCCATATTATAGAGCAAAAGAAATCTGTCAATCACTGATAGGACCGCCCACAAGTCTAATAATGTCCAGAGTAACAGAGTTTTAAATGATGAAAACAGAGGTTAGGTCCCTTTCACATCAGCGTTTTTTCAAACTGCCACAGATCCGGCAGATTTAACGATATGCCGCCTAATGGTCGCACGTGCAGCATACTTGTGGCAAGCCCCATGCATTGTGTATGGGGCTTGCGGCAGGTGTGGCAACTGCGGTATTGCCGCGATCCGGCACTTGCGACAGTTGCAGCCGAGAAAAAAAACACCGGTCAGCAGCGTTTTTTTAACGGCCGCATCTGCCGCAAGTGCCGGAACCGCAGCAATACTGCACTTGCCGCACCTGACACAAGCCCCATACACAATACATGGGGCTTGCTACAAGTGTGCCGCAAGTACGACCATTAGGCGGCAGGTGCGTAAATCTGCCGTATCTGCCGGCAATTTGAAAAAAACGCTGATGTGAAAGGGGCCTTATACTGAATCCTTTCTCACAAAACTATATATATAATCCACCCCAGTTTCCCCTGCTTTATAACATGGGGCCTGCAGATTGGCTGCATAACCATGGTAACAGGTTCCCTTTAACCAACCACTAAATCCCATATTCAGATCTAGTCTTGTGAGAGATTTATAACATGGAAGTAGTACGTTTGGATGCATTTTGGATGTACTGTTTGCTTATTCTCATTGAGATTGACTTGCAAGCAGAATATCCAAAAGCTAATTTTATTCTTATATGCCACTTTGCAAAAGTGAAGCAATCTCAACTCACCATGCATAATGTTATTTATGTAACCATATGGCAGGAGGGAAAGAAATAACAGTGATGCTGGTACAGGCTATCTATAAAGTCTAAATGGCTTCTGTGTAATGAACCAATACAGACAGGATGATAAGCCAAAATTTGAATCCACCTGTTCATGCGGATTTTCCTGGGAAATTCAATTTGCAAAGAAGCTATTCTCTTC
Source organism: Allobates femoralis (assembly GCA_033576535.1). Taxonomy (NCBI): domain Eukaryota; kingdom Metazoa; phylum Chordata; class Amphibia; order Anura; family Aromobatidae; genus Allobates; species Allobates femoralis. Next base: position 255,795,427 of record JARQOC010000001.1, on the reverse strand, counting down.
TAACTTAATGCTCCTTTTTATGTTCAGGGGCATAATACATGTGGGATGTAAACAATAAAAAGAAGACACCTTATACACTTCTTGCTGCTTACACATTTGACCCTTCTGCTCCCACCATTACCCATTGGGTCCTTCCCACATCTTCTGATCACTGCCACTTGTGCTGGACCCATCTGCTTCTCACCATTTACCCATTGGGCTCCTTCCCAACATCTTCTTGATCACTGCCACTTGTGCTGGACCCATCTGCTCCCACTATTACCCATTGGGTCCTTCCCACATCTTCTGATCACTGCCACTTGGCTGAAACCCTCAGCTTGAAATCTCATGTTAGGCAGGGTCTTCTGGCTGTGATGAGAAATGGGGGGGGGGATTTTGACTGTTGCGATGTCATGTCGTTACAACATGTGCTGTCATCTTAGACATGCCTGTGAGGAACGGGGATTTCAGTATTAATGGTGGTGTATAGAAGGTATGGCGAGGACCACAAAGGTGAGTGTTGAGATGAAAATAATTTTTTTTTCTTTTTTTACATATTAATGACAGTTTCTGTCTCAGAAAAGTGGTGACCAGAAGTCACCATACTGTTGAATCCACACAGAAGCAAATTACAAAAAAATCCGCATTTTGACAAATGCAATTTTTGTAAAATTCGATTAAATTAAAGATGTAAAATTAGAGAAAATTTTATTCTACTCAAATTTATTCACTCATCTCTATGAACTACCCATATTTGGTTACTGTAAGGAAGACATGTTTGATATTTTACATAGAGGCATTAAAAAATAAAAGACCTATTCTATAAAGTGTCAAGGTTTAATTGTTAACATAGAAATTCACAATGGAACACATAAAATGTGACGACAGCTAGCAGCTATAACATACAAACTTCTATGTGAAAAGAAAGGGCTGGAGATGTAGAGAGTCAAGGGAAGCAACCTCTTTCATGCACAGTTCATAAAGAAAAAAACCTTTTGACATTAAAGTGTTCTAAACAAATGGATTGTACGAGAAGTACCGAGCATGACCTCCACTTTCCCTGGAGTGCAGAGGTTCAGAGCAAATATTGCTTTGAATTATGTTATCAGAGTCAAAAGGTGTCTTCGATGGTCACCTCAACTCTTACAATAAGTACAGTGAATCAAACCTCTTAGGAGATAGGTATGAGATTTTTAAAATACAATTCTGTAGATAGACCAGAACAGATGAGAAATTGATAAAGGAAAAATATATGTATAGAAAACTTAAAAAATTGGCATAACAAGTCAGATCGAACAAAGGTAATATATACCATTTCATCTGAACCTAAACCGTATATTAAGCATTCATTAGATTGGTACATACTCTTTTCCCTTTTTCGTTCACACAAAGCAAAATGTACAATTCAATGTATATCTAAAAGTATGTAAAAAAATGATTCATATTTAGATATGACAGCCATTATTTGTCAGCTTTAGAGTATAGCTGGACTGAAATGACATTTACGATTACTAATGGCATCCTAGAACTCTGGAGAGGATGCACTTTGAAGTTATGCAGATCATAATGCGTCTGAATTTTCATCCTGGTATGCAATGCTCTTACATATATAAAACATTATAGGACTAAATTGGTCTTAAATAAAAGCAGCTATCCCATGTCTGAGGATATTGATGCTAATAAGTATATATTTTTTTAACTAATACCTTCGCTGCAGATAATACACATTATTAGGTATGTGTTATATCTTTGAATTTGTCAGAAAAATAAAAAAAGAATAGATTTGCAGGCTTCTGCCTTTCTCTTTTTCGCATAATAAGGTTAATGGCCTATAATAGGTAAACCAACAAGGAAGAGGTAATTCTCTCTTTGGTGGTACATTTATAGCTAACATATGTTTAGGATTCTTGACATTATAAATACATGGCCTTAATAACCTTAAAAATAAGTTCTAATAAAGATGGTCCATGTTCCAAGTCATTTCTTGTATAGTCTACTGAGTAATCAAAAAGGCATCAATGTTAAAATTAGGAACAAATCTAAGGTAGATAGAACAGCGCAAAAGGGTTATATTGTATGACAGACTGAGAAGGTATATCCGTACCTGATGTGGTTTTATGTAAACACAACTACTGTAAGGGTGCGTTCACATCTGCGATTATTGTAATTTGTGGCAGATCTAGCAGATGTTGCCGCATCTTCCAGATCTGCCACGTAACGGCCGACTTGCAGCACCGATCCAGCAAGCCCCAAGCTGTCAAGTGCGGCGAGTGCAGTATTGCCAAATCCAGCACATCCGGCACTGGCGGTCGCACAAAAAAAACACTGCTAGCAGTGCTTTTTTTGTGGTGCCACAAGCGCCGCAAGTGCCGAATTCGGCAATACCGCACTTGCCACAACTGACCGTGAGCCCCATAGAGAATGAATTGGGTTACCGGATCGGTGCCACAAGTCAGCCGTTACAGATCCGGCAGTTGCGGCGACGTCTGCCGTATCTGCCGGGAATTACAATACTCACAGATGTGAAAGGGACCTAAAATATATAGTCGCCTTTGCAGATCCATGAATGATAACACCAGAGACAGATAATTAGGAATAAATATGGCTCCTTTGTGCTGACGTAATGCAGTGCAGAGGAACCTCTTTAATTCTTATTCATAAGTTAAAATCAAGTAATAAGGTAATCAATAAAAATGAAGAAAAGCTGCACTCACCAGAGATGATGAAAAACGGTCCATTATTGGGGTTGCCAAAACATGATGCAGGGAGGGGGGGAGACCAGAGTGACTACGGCACCGTTTTGGGCTCTCGCCCCTCAACGGGTCACAGGTGCCGTAGTCACTCTGGTCTCCCCCCCTCCCTGCATCATGTTTTGGCAACCCCAATAAAGGACCGTTTTTCATCATCTCTGGTGAGTGCAGCTTTTCTTCATTTTTATTTGGACTTTGGTTTTGCTTGGCTGGCACCCTAAGAGATCTCTGTGGCTTCTGTTATTCACCTCCTAATTGGAGTTCCCCCAGAAGGTAGTGCCCCTTCCTCTTTCTCCTTGTGTTTTTAATAATGTAATGAAGACTTGATGGTCACATGAAGATGTAGACAAAGTCTGATTAAGAAGTTGCACATTGTTACTTTGTCAAGGGACAGCTCTCACCTATGTGGGCAGCGTAGTCTGTGCTGAGAGTCAAGTGCAGTATACATTTATGTTCCGAAAACAATTTAGGTTGTCTGCACTTAACACAAGTAAATACAAAGTTAGAGTAGGGAATGAGAGAGATAAATATGTACATAGGGTAGATCATAATGCTCACAGTATACATTCCCAAAACCAATCAATGCATGCTACAGAATGTTTTTAAGTATGGATAGTCTCAAGATTACCAGCAGTAATGCTCCAGTAAAAGCATCAAACTTAGAGATTGGTCATACAAAGGTCAACAACAAAGAATGTAAAGAGGCTAATGTTTTGGGACAACCTTTTTTAATTATAAAACATTCATGAGGGTTGTGACAAACCTTTTTTCAAATGACACCCCTCCTTGAGTGTAGACAGCAGCATTGTTCTAGATAAGTATCCTATCCTGCACTTTCTAATCTCCAACTTTGGTAAGTGTGCCATTATTTTATATCAAGTAGCAAAAAAGCTAAAAGCATCTACTCCTAAACAAATAAAAATTTATGAGATTCATATTCTTCACATCATTGGGTTAATGCAACCTATTTCCACCTCCAAAGCAGGTGGAACTGTGCAATATTGTGGATTATGATGAACTATTGGACTGCAAAGGACCCCTGTACTGTTCTGTGTCTGCCAGTGATGTTCCATGATGTACTATAGCGAAGAAGTGAAAATGTGAATGCATGACAATAGAAAGATATACATCACGTTAGGTGAACATTAAGTACTATATATACTCGCGTATAAGCCGAGTTTTTCAGCCCAAAAATTGGGCTGAAAAGTGCCCCCCTCGGCTTATACGCGAGTCAGTGCTGTATACCGATGTATACATCGGTACATACCGATGTATACATCGGTATACAGCAGCCCCCGTAATGCAGGGCCCCCCCAGCCTCGCTCCGGTCACCTGTAAAGGAAACTATACTTATCACAGTGCCGCTGTCCGCGCCCGCTCGCACCCGCTCGCAGCTGCCGTACGCGATCCTCCATCTTCATGCGTCTTCTTCCTGTTTCTGTGCTCGTCGCAGGCAATGACGTCATTCCCTGCGACGAGCACAGGAAACAGGAAGAAGAGGCATGAAGATGGAGGATCGCGTACGGCAGCTGCGAGCGGGTGCGAGCGGGCGCGGACAGCGGCACTGTGATAAGTATAGTTTCCTTTACAGGTGACCGGAGTCAGGCTGGGGGGGCCCTGGATTACGGGGGCTGCTGTATACTACCGCTGGGGCTGCAATATACTACCACTGGGGCTGTATACACCACTGGGGCTGCAAAACCACTGGGGCTGCTGTATATAGGGGCTGCAATACCACTGGGGCTGCTGTATATAGGGGCTGCTGTATACACCACTGGGGCTGCAATACCACTGGGGCTGCTGTATATAGGGGCTGCAATACCACTGGGGCTGCAATACCACTGGGGCTGCTGTATATAGGGGCTGCTGTATACACCACTGGGGCTGCAATACCACTGGGGCTGCTGTATATAGGGGCTGCAATACCACTGGGGCTGCAATACCACTGGGGCTGCTGTATATAGGGGCTGCAATACCACTGGGCTGCAATACCACTGGGGCTGCAATACCACTGGGGCTGCTGTATATAGGGGCTGCTGTATACACCACTGGGGCTGCAATACCACTGGGGCTGCTGTATATAGGGGCTGCAATACCACTGGGGCTGCTGTATATACCACTGGGGGCTGCTGTATATCATACTGCTGGGGCCTGTATACCACTGCTGGGGGCTGTATACCTGTGCTGGGGTCCACCCTCGGCTTATACGCGAGTCAATAGATTTTCCCAGGTTTTGGGGGCAAAAGTAGGGGGGTCGGCTTATACACGGTCGGCTTATACACGAGTATATACGGTATATATCGGAAAAAAATTGCATAAAGCAAACTTATACATACAATATACACACATATATATATATATAGATATACAAATAAAGGACTGCAGCACTCTTCTTTGTGAAACAACCGCCTTTATTCGGCCATCAGGTGGGTGGTGACAACGTTTCGGGATCCTGTCCCTTTCTCTAGTTGGCTAGAGAAAGGGACAGGATCCCGAAACGTTGTCACCACCCACCTGATGGCCGAATAAAGGCGGTTGTTTCACAAAGAAGAGTGCTGCAGTCCTTTATTTGTATACTTACACAGCAAGGAGGAGAGGAGCTGTAACTGCTGAGCACCTAGGGGAGCTGTGCTGCACCAATATACTAACCTATATATATAGATACATATATATATATTCTGTTTTACATATATATGGAACAGCACGAAAATAATAAATAAATCAATCAATAAAAATAATAAACCCATAGGCTTGATAATAAAATTAAAAAAAATGGCTGACAGCGCACCAATATAGAAGTATAGAAAACTTGGATTTGTTTATTACCCTGGGACTGCAATGTTTTTGCTATCCACTAGCCTTTCTCAAGCAGTAACCTGGACCACCCTTATTAGAACTTTTTATTAAGGTTATTTATTTATAATGTCAAGAATTCTAAACATATGCTAGCTATATAAGTGAGTGTATCAGAGAGAGTATTACCTCCACCTTGTTGGCTTATCCATTAAACCTGGCAGCTGAAATGTTATGGTACTGAAGTAATAAACAAGTCTACGTTTTCTTTACTTCTATATTGATGTGCTGTCATCCATTTTCCTGTTTATACAGATGCATCTCAATGAATTAGAATATCATCAAAAAGTTATTTTTTTCAGTAATTCAGTAATATAAAAAGTGAAATGCATATATTCTATAGAAGGATTACAAACAGAGTGATCTATTTCACGTGTTCATTTCTGTAAATGTTGATGATATACATACAAATACAGGTGCATCTCAATAAATTATAATATCATCAAAAAATTAATTTACTTCAGTAATTCATATATATATATATATATATATATATATATATATATATACAGTATGTGTGTATATATTGTAAGGCGGCGCTCACTTACTACATTGAGGTTCACTCGCTTAGCTGCACAATTCAGAAACACAGCAATGATTTTCTATAAAAATATTCCATGCGGTTTATTAACAGCCCGAAACCATGTATCAGCACATAATATGCATTTTACTTCAGCGTACCAGAAACACCATATTACTTAATGTCTGTCACATCAGCAGAAACGTCCATATAGTCCCCTAAAGCCTTTGTAACACCATAGTCAGATTCAGTTGCCGATACGTCCGCACAGTTAATATACTGACATCCAACAGTATATAAAGTCCTCATTCTCTGGGGTTACCTGCGTAGCCGCTTCGTAGGCTTTAGACTGGCTCCAGCCAGTCTCGCTGTTCAGAAAGTCAGTCACTGAAATCACTCACCAGGTACTTGGACTTGCTCCGTATTAGCATCTGTTGTGAGTCCAGATCCTCAGAAACCTCAGTTGCTTCCTGGATCCGTAGGAGCTCTAGCAGGTTCCCCACTCCCACATGGTCTCCACACCATGTGCTCAAACAGGAAGTCTGTACCTTTCAGGATCTGGCTGACATCAGACATCAAGTGATAACACAGCAGTCTCACAATATTGCATGAAACAGACCTATGGGAGGTATGTGGTTTGCAAGACCCACCCAACACTTTCTGGCTAATCTACCTATACAATCCAGCCCTTAATATTTTAATAGATTTCAGGAACCAAAAATACCAGCAAAACACCCTGAATGTTACATTACAGCAGACCTCTGCCTGTGCGATACATACTGGCCATTTACAATAACGACGATCACTATCTCACAATATATAATATATTATATGTCCTCTCAGTGCATTTCAAAAGTTCATCCAAGTCCCTCTCCTGCCCTTTGTGGTCTTGTAAGGCTCTAGCACAACTTTCCTTGCTGTATCCAGCCAAGACTAGTTTGCTTAGCGCCATCCTTCAGTAGAGGGAGTATAACTTCTGCCAGCCACATGCAGATAGTGGAACTGATCAGCAGATGATAAGCCTTCAGCTCTCTGTGGAATTTCTGATTGTTTCAGAAAATGATGCGGCCTGAAAAGCAGACAACTACGGTATATTTCTACTTAAATGTAAACATTCATATCTAGATATTTTTTCCTTTAAGTGTTTATGCTTCAGGTAACAGTTTTACTAGAGATTAACAAAACTACTTCTGTTATTTGCCCTTTAGAAAATATATATCTCCTGCTTTTGATCCCTTCTAAGACCCTACAGATTGGGAAATACTTATTTACAGAGCCCAAATGACAGTGATGGATTAGTCTGGATTTAATTTGTGGATGAGCATAAAAAGGTAAACAGGCAGTAGATATCTAGAGATATGAAGGAACAATATGTACAGTTTGAGACCTCGAGGAGTTCCTGATTATAAGGACAGCTGCAGCTACGAGTAGCTATCTAAGGTTCATATTTATTTGATGTTACTGTCACTGAATTGAAAATTGAATTTCACCGCTCTATGGTAGAAGCTTTGCTTCTACTTATCGTGTTGTAACGTTAAATCCACCATTCCATCGGTTCAGACGGAAACAGATTTAGTTTTTTATTAAAAATCACACATCTTGTGCTTCAATAGGCATTTTAGTTACGAATTTCTAATTTGAAGTATAAACCAATTATGGCATGTTATTAGACATCAAAGCCTAAGGATTAGTAAAATGTGCAACCAATTTGAGATAAGTAATGCCAGGCTTATGCTCTAATTACTCTAAGATCCCAAAAAATGAATTTGGGTTTTAGGCTGAAAACACACTGTCCGAGTGACATGCGAGTCACTCGGACAAGTCTCGGATGACAAGCTCGGAATGGCCTCCCCCTCTCTGGATGGGAGTGTCAACTGCTCGTGTTTCTAAGCAGCTCCACACTCCTGTCCTGACAGGGGGGAGGCCATTTCGAGTTAGTCATCCAAGACTCTTTTGAGTGACTTGCATGTATTTTACTTGCACGTTCCAAAGCCAACAAGTGCTTTATGTAGTACACTAATGACATATTGACTGACATATGGGGACAGTAAGTGAGTATGTAGTAGCTGAACAGTACATAATTGAGACTGATAGCAGACACTGAACATTAGTACATGAGTCTGACTCTGCCCATCAAATTTCTTAATAGCTATATGATTGGGAGCATTTGCAAAATGCAACATCTGCAGTCACTCAGAAGATGCCCAAAGACGTTACATTAGATCCTCCCCCAATCTAATGTCTATAGGTGCTTTTAAACATGCAGATATCAAATCAATGTATGCCAAACAGGGGAGTAACTACAATAGGTGTAGGAGTTGCAGTTTCACCCAGACTAACTATATAAAAAGATAGCCTGGATGAATGTGTAACACCGACCTCCCCATGCTAAGCTGCCTCCCTGAAATCGGGACGCCGACTTATTGACCACTGTGGGCATGCTGCATAGCTCTCACAGGAGTGCACCTAAGGCATGCGGCCGCACTCCTGCCCTACATTTACAGGGCTAGAACGCTATTTCCAGGAAGTGCCCATCAGCCTATTGTGAAAGGGCCTGATCAATGCCATTATTTAGTTTAGTGTGTCTTGCTAACTAGTTGTCGGGTTTTGTCCCTGAATCTGTTACCGGTCCCTTTGTCCTTCCTTCCCATACTTGTCTGCTCCTAATGTGACCTCAATGCTTGTCTGCCCCTGCTTCACTGTCTGCCATTGCCATCCATGCCTGTACCTGCCTATACCAGTGTCTGTACCTGTGTCCATCCCTGTGTCTCCCATCATACTAGACACTGTGCCTGCTATACCAGAGACTGCTTGAGTTTGTCCTCGTCCTGGGGGTCAGCTGCTATAGTTTACTCTGTGTGTCAAATGGGTGCATTTCCCCTTGCTCACCCATTAGCATTACACAATGCTATGAAAGACATGCAATTGGAGACCTCATTGAAGCTTTTACATTGGTGTCCATGTACTTCAAGTTAAGCATCTGCTGCCGAATCAAACCAATATTAATCTAGATTGTTGTATAATAATGAACATTTGAGCTAATCGAAATCTATAATCTTTTATCTAGTTATGGGTGTGGGGCTTTGACCGCCACTGATCTATCATTGAATTATTTACTATCAACGTCTTCGTGGTACTCTACTTTTTCCTAATGTCAGAGCAGTTACCTTGCATTGACTCTAAAAGTTTTTCTGCATGCTTCTTCCTTCACATTTCCATATTTATATGCTGTGAACTTTTTTCTTATCATAACATACCGTATGTCTTTTGTTGATGATGGATCATCCACACATTGTTAGAATGTCTCAGGGCAGAAACTTTTTGGCTATGAAGATGAAGTTAAGCTGTACTATCTATGGCTTCTGCGCTGGATTGACAATAGATGTTGCTACAGTCTCTGAGTATTGGGCATAACTAAAAGCTTTAAATTCCATGGCAGATGCTACTTTCATTTTTTTATGTTAGAATAAAGTCAATTGCCTTTAACTGGAAACACCTAAGCTCCTGTTAACTATACTTCACCTTTGCTAGTTTGCCTAAAAGTATAGTTAGGAAGACTTTGTGCTAATCCTTCCTCTCGGGTGCACATAATTATGGTGTGTCGGTATACCTCCCAGTAATCTGTACATTCTTTAATGTTTTATATTATATCCCCTCCATGAAACCTGTAAATTATTGAAGAACAGAATCTATTCTAGCATGGTTTTTTTTCTAGCTTCTTATCAACTTTTTATGTGGGAGAGATTCTTTTGTATGCTCACTGGTATGTTTCGATGTATTTAAGCGCTGAACTTAAGATACATGGAAAATAAAGTTTGGAAACCATTAGAAAGTCTGTCATTTTGCTGAGAAAAATAAAGAAATTGGTCGATTTACTACTTAATGCTGTCATTCAAATGCTGCTGGTGTTTTTTGTCATGGACAAGAACCACAACAAGTATGAACAAAGCCTTAACATGTCATTGAGGCTAGGGTCACATTTACGGTTTGACCCTAGCCTACCAGATTGTGGTTTAAACATAGTACTTTTCCCAGCACCGCATAGTGTTACCGCTATGCGGTGCTGGATGACGCTGCCCCTAGTAACCCGATATTTACCTTCCCAACTAGTCACACAGGAAGCTGCTGGGAGTGCGCTTTACAGCGCCGCACAGGAAATGTTGTCTGCAGCGTTTCCTGTGCGGCGCTGTAAAGCGCACTCCCAGCAGCTGCCTGTGTGACAGGTTGGGAAGGTAAATATTAGGTTACTAGGGGCAGCGTTATCCAGCACCGCATAGTGGTGCTGGGAAAAGTACTATGTTTAAACCGCAATCCGGTAGGCTAGGGTCAAACCGTAAATGTGACCCTAGCCTGACATTAATTTACAGATACTTACCGTAGAGAATGTCGGACACAAAAAAAAATGTGTTTTCCACATTCACCCCTATGTTTTCACAATTAATATACAATCCAAAACTGCACAAATACTTAGACTCTACTTAATCCAGTGCAGTTCTTAAAGGGACATACCTTTAATTAGTAGAGGAATTTATTTTAAGTTTTCTTAATTATATGTATTTGGGAACATTTTTCTACTTTCCGTTATTTTATATTGTGTACAAAGATGATAGTTCTCTTTAAGAAAATTATTAGTTACTATGTGCATCAGTGATAGCTGTAAACCAACCAAACATGTCAGATGCTGTGTATATAGTCTAAAGTACAGAATCCACACAGTACACACTGGCACATCTCTATACTTTGCAGTATATGCACAGCCCCACTCTATATTCCTTAACACTGCACATAATGTTGAACTGTGTATATAATTTATTGTAGCATATGTTGTGGAGCTGTGCATGTTGCATATAATTCTATCCTGTACACTGGTTGAAATTCTTAGTATCTTTGTTATTCTCTATATACACTAGTGATCAAAATTAGAGAACACACAATTTCCTTAATGTCAAGGTCATTGTGTTGTCCTAAGTGAAAATATCCTAACATGAGTAAAATAGCAATATTTTAAACTTATTTCATGAATTTAATATATTTTAAAGCAAACATTAAAAATGTAAATGAGAAAGAAGACTGATCAAAATTAGAGAACACTTCCAGATACATGCATGTTATTGGTGTTAATCTGGCACCTGGTGCTAATTTCCTTAATTATCTGACAAACCCTATTTAAAGAGGACCTGTCACCTCCCTGGTGCTTTCAAAAGTGACAACACCACTGATTGCAGCGTGTCTGCTGCATTCAGGGAAGCTGTGTATTAAGGCTCTAGCCCCCCTGTACCCCGAAAAAAACATTTTGCAAACTTTAGAATTAAAAGGTCCCGTGCATTGGATCTGATTAAGAGGTTCTCACCGCTGGCATAGACCTCTTTGTCTCCTCCTTGTTTTTCCACCTCCTCTATTTGTCTGCCTTCGCCTCCTCTTTTTGTGGGTGTGCCCTCCTCTTCTGCTTCTGCTCCTGGTGATGTCAGGAGCAGAAGAGGAGGGCAGACACAGAAGAAAAGGAGGCGGCACATAGAGGGGGCAAGACATACAAGGAGGACTGTGCTAGCAGTGAGGACCTCTTAATCAGACCCAACCCACAGGACCTCTTAAATTTAAAGTTTGCATAGTGTTTTTTTCAAAGTAGACCCTTAGTACACAGGTTCCCTGAATGCAGCAGACACGCTGCATTCAGTGGTGCTGTCACTTTTGAAAGCACCAGAGGGGTGACAGGTCCTCTTTAACTGGCAGATAACTTTCCAGTCTCAGTTAGCAAAAATGGTGTGCGGTTACAAAGTGACAGAAACACTCCGGTAGCAGATTAGCCAAAGGGGTCACCCTATCAGCCATAGCATGAGAGGTTGGTCTTTCCAAGTTTGTGATTTCTAGAATATTGCATCTTTACAAGATTAAAAATTCTTTCAAGTCCCCCAAGAAGGCAGTCTCCCTTGAAAGACAGATCCAAAAGAAGACAGAATAATGCAGTGAATCTCCACGGGTAATCATTTCAACAATGCAGCTGGAATAGCTCACCAGTTCAGCACTGAACAGGGTAAAGATCTGTCTCATCATACAGTGTCATGATGTTTAAGAGCATTTGGAAATCAAAGGGCTAGACTCACCTTTTAGTGATGAAAGCAAGTTTAATTTATTTGGGTCTGATGGGAAACAATATATTTGTTAAACTGGGGAAAGACTGAACCCAAAGTGTGAAAAAAATAGGTGAAAGGTGGTGGAGGAAGTATCATGGTTTGGGGAATGTTTTCTGGTGCAGGGGTTGGACCTCTCATACAGCTTCATGGCAGAGTGAATGCAAGTGTGTATCAGAACATTCTTCAACAACACATGGTTCCTTAAGGGCCTGTTTCACGCTACGATATCGTTAATGATATCGGTGAAAGGTCACGGGTTTTCAGTCATTCAAACGATGTCGTAACGACGTCATTCAATGTGACATGTACATCCGATCAACTATAATTGGGCAGATCGTTCATCTGAGGTTTTTGAACCGGACCTAAAACCAATCAATGATTGTTCGTCCAACCTGCAGCATGGGTGTGGGTGACACCTTCATAATGCTGTCGTTAACGACCTCGCCTATTGAGAAGTCAAGGACGTAGGTGATCTAATGACAACAAGTATTGTTTGCTTGTCGCAGAATCATTGCTGCATGGTTAACAATATCTGTACGTGTGACATTTAAACTAGCGATCATTGAACGACGTTCAAGCGATCTAGGTCAAGTCAGATCGTTGATCAGATCATTCAACCACTGAAGCGTGAAACAGGCCCTTTACTTGCGTTCAGCACTCAATAAGCCACCAATTTTCATGCAGAACAGTGCCCCCTGTCACACAGCAAAACAAATAAAGCAGTTCCTTGAAACAGAAAAAATTGAAACAATGAAAAGGCCAGGCTACAGTCTAAACCCAATAGAAAACCTTTGGAAAATCTTTGGTGACATATTCTTGGCCAAGAAACCTACAATAGTTACAACTGTGAAAGAGACTGGAAGAAGAGTGGACCAAAATCACACCAGAGCAGTGTGAGAGACTAGTGATGTCCTGTGGCTTCAGATGTGCTGAAGTCATTCAAAGCAAAGGTCTGCACGTTCCTACTGATTGGTGACTGTTATAACCTTGACAAAATTTAGTTTTAATCTTTTTATTCTTCCTCTGTGCTACAGTCATTGATGTTATCTAATTATGATCATCACATTTTATGTAAAATAAAGGTTTTAAATTGATAAACTGGTTAATTTGGAAAACACTTTTCTAGTGGCATGGTGTACCCCTTACACAAAAACCTTCAAATGTTGATCAATGTAGATTACATTCTGCCTGAAAAAATCAAGTGATCATACATTGTTTTCTAATTTTAATCACCAGTGTATGTACATCACAGTACCACTTCTCCTGTACTATATACTGGGTGTAATTCTCAGTATCTAAATTATTCTGTATATATACACTGCACAGTACCACTTCTCCTGTCCTTTATACATTGTGTAATCCTCAGTATCTGTAATATTCTGTATATATACACTGCACGGTACCACTTCTCTTGTCCTGTATACTGGGTGTAATCCTCACTATCTGTATTATTCTGTATATATACACTGCACAATACCACTTCTCCTGTCCTGTATACTGGGTGTAATCCTCAGTAATCCAAAGAAATTTGTCCAGCTCCATGTCTTCTTAAAATAATCAATTCTATATTCAACAGTTTAAAATCACGTACATTGACGCATTTCGACAATAACTGTGGTCTTAGTCATATGACTAAGACCACAGTTATGGTTAAAACGCATAAATGTACGTGATTTTAAACTCTTGAAAATAAAATTGATTCTTTTAAGAAGACATGGAGCTGGACGAATTTCTTTGGATTACTGTGGTTGCCTTGTGATGTCTGCAAGGAGTCCGTAGCTCTGTCACGGAATGCATGCTGCACTCAAGAACCAATTGTCCGGTGAGCTGGAAACTGGCTGGATGGGTGTATTCCTCAGTATTTATATTATTTTCTATATATACACTGCACAATACCACTTCTCCTGTTCTGTATACTGGGTGTAATCCTCAGTATCTGTATTATTCTGTATATATACACTGCACAGTGCCACTTCTCCTGTTCTGTATACTGGGTGTAATCCTCAGTATTTGTATTATTTTCTATATATACAATGCACAATACCACTTCTCCTGTTCTGTATACTGGGTGTAATTCTCAGTATCTAAATTATTCTGTATATATACACTGCACAGTACCACTTCTCCTGTCCTTTATACATTGTGTAATCCTCAGTATCTGTAATATTCTGTATATATACACTGCACAATACCACTTCTCCTGTACTATATACTGGGTGTAATTCTCAGTATCTAAATTATTCTGTATATATACACTGCACAGTACCACTTCTCCTGTCCTTTATACATTGTGTAATCCTCAGTATCTGTAATATTCTGTATATATACACTGCACAATACCACTTCTCCTGTCCTGTATACTGGGTGTAATCCTCAGTAATCCAAAGAAATTTGTCCAGCTCCATGTCTTCTTAAAATAATCAATTCTATTTTCAAGAGTTTAAAATCACGTACATTGACGCATTTCGACAATAACTGTGGTCTTAGTCATATGACTAAGACCACAGTTATGGTTAAAACGCATAAATGTACGTGATTTTAAACTCTTGAAAATAAAATTGATTCTTTTAAGAAGACATGGAGCTGGACGAATTTCTTTGGATTACTGTGGTTGCCTTGTGATGTCTGCAAGGAGTCCGTAGCTCTGTCACGGAATGCATGCTGCACTCAAGAACCAATTGTCCGGTGAGCTGGAAACTGGCTGGATGGGTGTATTCCTCAGTATTTATATTATTTTCTATATATACACTGCACAATACCACTTCTCCTGTTCTGTATACTGGGTGTAATCCTCAGTATCTGTATTATTCTGTATATATACACTGCACAGTGCCACTTCTCCTGTTCTGTATACTGGGTGTAATCCTCAGTATTTGTATTATTTTCTATATATACAATGCACAATACCACTTCTCCTGTTCTGTATACTGGGTGTAATTCTCAGTATCTAAATTATTCTGTATATATACACTGCACAGTACCACTTCTCCTGTCCTTTATACATTGTGTAATCCTCAGTATCTGTAATATTCTGTATATATACACTGCACAATACCACTTCTCCTGTACTATATACTGGGTGTAATTCTCAGTATCTAATTATTCTGTATATATACACTGCACAGTACCACTTCTCCTGTCCTTTATACATTGTGTAATCCTCAGTATCTGTAATATTCTGTATATATACACTGCACAATACCACTTCTCCTGTCCTGTATACTGGGTGTAATCCTCAGTAATCCAAAGAAATTTGTCCAGCTCCATGTCTTCTTAAAATAATCAATTCTATTTTCAAGAGTTTAAAATCACGTACATTGACGCATTTCGACAATAACTGTGGTCTTAGTCATATGACTAAGACCACAGTTATGGTTAAAACGCATAAATGTACGTGATTTTAAACTCTTGAAAATAAAATTGATTCTTTTAAGAAGACATGGAGCTGGACGAATTTCTTTGGATTACTGTGGTTGCCTTGTGATGTCTGCAAGGAGTCCGTAGCTCTGTCACGGAATGCATGCTGCACTCAAGAACCAATTGTCCGGTGAGCTGGAAACTGGCTGGATGGGTGTATTCCTCAGTATTTATATTATTTTCTATATAAACACTGCACAATACCACTTCTCCTGTTCTGTATACTGGGTGTAATCCTCAGTATTTGTATTATTTTCTATTATATACACTGCACAGTACCACGTCTCCTGTCCTGTATGCAGGGTGTAATCCTCAGTATCTGAATTATTCTGTATATATACACTGCACAGTACCATTTCTCCTGCCTGTAAACTGGGTGTAATCCTCAGTATTTATATTTTTCTCTATATATACACTGCACAGTACCACTTCTGTCCTGTTGTCAGAGAGGCAGTGTTGCACTTTAAGGTAGGGGGGTCATTGTTGGTTTATTATTTTCTTCATTCTTATGGGCTAATAAAAATAAATCTTGAAAAGCCTGTTTAAATGGGTTATTCCTAGTGATGAGCGAGTGGCGTAATGTTCGTAATCGCTATACTCGTAATGAGTACTTTTTAATATTCGCATATTCGTTCAAATAGCAAGTCTAATGTTAGTCAATTAGTAATTGGCTTCAACACACACACATCCAGCATTAAAACGAGCATTTCCAGGACAGGACAGGGAGGGTGGGCTTTTTTGTGTTTTTACTGCATAAAACACCTTGCTGTGCCCCCCAGAGAGACCTTAACATCCAATCTGCTCTCCCTGAGGTGCCTGCTCACTATGTGTACTGAAGGGAGCTGGCAATTTGTGTGAGATTGATAACGATCCCACATCACTCGCCGGTAGTAACGAGTATCATGAATACTGTACTATTCGAGTAGCGAATAATAACCATTACATTCGCTCATCACTAGTTATCCCAAGCTTGGAAGTTGTCACCTATCTTCTGGATAGTAGATTACTTTCTGTATCCTGTGGATCTGAACACTGGGGCTCCAATGAAACTAGCTTTAAAAATCACCATGTAAACAGATCTGTAGTTGATCATATGCACTGCTGTATCATATACTGTATCATATACATATACATATTTTTTTCAAAAACTCCTTTAAAGAGTGATGGAGGACATGACAACGTAAAAGCAAAATGCACTGATTGGGGTGATGGGTGTTATAGTATGTAAGCTGGTGGGGTTTGTGTGCCAAAGCTGCTTTTTGGTCCCAGTCCTCATTTGCAGGGACACATATATAAGATTATCTCAGCACAGGAACATTTTTTTCAACACATCCAATTGTACAAAGTATTATTTTTCCAAGATCAATTGATCAACATGAACTTTGTCCTTGGTACCACTCTTTTAAGAACTTTCAAACAATAATTTATCTTTACGACTGGTCTGTTTAAAATATGTATGCCTATCAAATCACTGATGAACAAACAAACTTTTGTCAATTAATCAATTAAAATTATTTTTTGGCAGCAGCACATAGGATGGGGAAAAAAAAACAATCGCTCCGAAACAATAAATATGAATGAAATTATACTTTATAATTTGAATAACGAAAATTATTTTAAAAAGTAAAGAATTAGTGGAATTATATCAGAGGAGGTTAAAAATCTAGGGCAGAACAGAACATTCTTCAGACTCAAGTCATATATAATAAAAATAGAGAGTAAGGTGACAAAAATGTATAAGGCTAATACCATAAAGTCAGTAAAATAATCAGACAAGTAGCACATAATATGACAACCTATATAGTTAGTGATATGGCTAACAATGAAATGCTAATAAATTGAATGTGATATCTAATAGTGAAAACATTGATGTATAAACAGTAGTCGCAAACACCTACACACCAGAATGTCTTCAGGCCGATGCACGTTTCAGCCATAAAACAGTATAATGACTTCTGTCCTGTTGTCAGAGAGGCAGGGTTGCACTTCAGGGGAGGGGGTCATTGTTGGTTCATTAACATATATAATGAGGTATCATGCTAATGTTCTTGGTCACACAGACCTGGTGATTGCAACATGTAACTGGAATTAAACAAGCATTATACTATTTGTTATATTTGGGATCCGCATTCACTCCCTATAAAAAGTCTCTAAGCCACTTACAATATAATTCGTTAATAAAAAAACTAAAAACACACAATGTGGGGTGTACATACAGCAAATGTACAGTGAGGAGGTGGAGTATACAGCAGATGTACAGTAAGGAGGTGGAGTATACAGCAGTGATGATGTGGTGCAGCACAGCAGCAGTAACCCAATCTGCAGACAGCTCTACCCTCTCACCCGGGCGTAGCAGCAGCTGCACTGGGACAGGAGTCGCTCTGTGTTCCCTGTCATCAGAAAGCCAGCGGGGAGTGGATAGAGGAGAGAAGAGAAGAGGGGCTCAGTGTGACAGGGGAGAGCACTGCACGGCGGGGAGGAAGGGACAGGGTCCAAGGAGGAGAAGCGAACTGGCCAGGGCCGGGGAGGAGGAGCGCACCAACTGGGGCAGGGAAGATAAGCACACCAGCCGGGACTGGGGAGGAGGACCACACCGGGGAGCAGGAGGAGCGTATTGCGGGGATATGGCAGAGGAGAGCGGGAGAGCGGGCATAGGTGAGAGATTAGCACCATGACTGCTCCGGCTGCACCCACACACTGCACCCGGCTCTATATATCTACTATATAATTGCCTAATCGCACGGCTGTTTTGCATACGCTGCACTCATTGGTTGCCGCTGCTGTTTGCAGAAAATGAGCGCTGGCGTGCGATTTCCGTGACAGACAGAGAACATTAGGAGATTATGTGGAGCCCCTCGGGACGGGGCACTCGGTGCCGGACCGGTGTACTGCTGGGGGATGTCACGGTGGTCCTGGTCCGGACCGTGTCCCGGGCCCGCACAATAAAATGGGGGGTTATGTACAGGGGATTTGTCACTCGTGACGCCACCCACTATATGCGGCCAGTAATGGGGGCCGCCGCTGCTGCAGAACCTCCGGGGATGATGGGTTAGCAGCTTGGATGGAATAGTTCCTGTGGGCAGAACTGGGTTCCCCGGGGCAGTGGTAGAGGTATTTAAAGTCTGTGAGGATGTTATTGATGCTGCAGGAGAGTAGGAGTAGCAATAGAGATGATAAAAGTAGAGGCAATGGCAGTCTATGAGGGCAAGTGGGGCTTCAGCATAAGGATGACACACACACTCACGGTTTCTGTTGTTCTTCAAGTCTTTACTGGCAGATGGTATTACACAGTATTGTCCACGGAGTCTGTACCAGGTTGCTCTCACCCTGACCGGGTCCTTGGCTTCCTACTTAAACGCTGTGTGTGGCCCTGCTGCTGCTTGTAGCTATACTGCTGGCCCTGTCTCTGCTCATCTGTACCAATATGCTGGGCAACTTGAGTCCTCTGTGTCACTGACTCCTTCGTGTTGCTTTGCTATGGTGTGGTGAAGATGGTGGACCTTCACTATGCCGGTGTTTACTGTCCTGTCTGTCTCAGGCACAGCCTCGGATCCGGTATCCGTCTTAAGCGTCTCCCCGGGATCAAGCTTTTGGGGTAACTCTTTATCCCGGGTATGTTCCTCTGTTAATCTGTCTCCTTTCCTCAGACCTCTCAGGACCTCCACTGCTACTTGGCTCAGCTCCTGAGGTAAACTCCACTCCAGACTCTCCTCTGAACTGAACTAAGGCTGAAGGCACACTGATCCCTCCAAAACGCCGCGTTTTTGAAGCGCGATATTGATGCGAGTTTGATGCGTGTAGTAGTGCGAGTGTGGTGCTAGTGTGGTGCTAGTGTGGTGCTAGTGTGGTGCTAGTGTGGTGCGTTTGAGATTTTTTCATTCCTACTGCGATCCGACAAACTAGCACCCTTCTCCTGGTGTCAAAACTGCACTGATTTGCTGCCACTCATTTGTCAATGGGGTCACTTGTGGGGGAGCTCCAATGTTGAGGCACACAGGGGCTCACCAAACGCGACATGGTGTCAGCTAACAATTTGAGCTGATTTCCATTCAAATTGTTAGCGGACACCATGTCACGTTTGGAGAGCCCCTGTGTACCTCAGCATTAGAGCTCCCCCAAAGTGACCCATTTTGGAAACTAGACCCCCCACGGAACAAATCTAGATGCATAGTGAGCACTTTGAAGCCCCAGGTGCATCACAAATTGATCCGTAAAAATGAAAAAAATATTTTTCTTCCACAAAAATCTTATTTTTTTATTTTTACGGATCAAATTGTGAAGCACCTGGGGCTTCAAAGTGCTCATTATGCATCTAGATTTGTTCCTTGGGGGGTCTAGTTTCCAAAATGGGGTCACTTGTGGGGAGCTCCAATGCTGAGGCACACAGTGGCTCTCCATACGCGACATGGTGTCCGCTAACAATTCCAATTGTTAGCGGACACCATGTCGCGTATGGAGAGCCCCTGTGTGCCTCAACATTGGAGGTCCCCACAAGTGACCCCATTTTGGAAACTAGACTCCCCCAAGGAACAAATCCAGATGCTGCCACTCATTTGTCAATGGGGTCACTTCTGGGGGAGCTTCAATGTTTAGGCACACAGGGGCTCTCCATACGCAACATGGTGTCCGCTAACAATTGTTAGCGGACACCATGTTGCGTATGGAGAGCCCCTGTGTGCCACCAGCATTGCCACCAGCGCAAGGGCAACTGGAAGAGTTGGGGTACAGCACCAGAAAATGGCACCTCCAATGAATGCGCTATTTTCTGGGGTGGCTGTGGGTTGCAATTTGCAGCGTGGGGGGGCCCACAACATTTGGATCTCTCCACGATGAGGATTGCAGCCCCCCAACTGCCAAGTTGTACCTGGCTGGCAACCAAGAATATGGCAAAGCTCCATGTCAGTTTATTGGTAGAAGTAATAAAAAAAATGACGTGGGGCTTCGCCATATTTTTGGTCCAGCCAGGTACAACTTGGCAGCTACGGACTGCCACCAACCCCCAGCTGCCTCGTTGTACCTGGCTGGCAACCAAAAATACAGCGAAGCCCATTTTTTTATTTCTAGAACAAATTCTAGAAAAAAAATTACGTGGGGCTCCGCCACATTTTTGGTCCAGCCAGGTACAACTAGACAGCCGGGGGCTGGAATCCGCAGCATGGAGAGGCCCAAGCATTCTGGGCCCCCCATGCTGCGAATTGAAGCCCGCAGCCGCCCCAGAAAATGGCGCATTCATTGAAGCGCCATTTTCTGGCGCTGTACCCATGCTCTTCCAGTTGCCCTGGTGCCGGTGGCAAACTGGGTAATAAAGGGGTTAATGCCAGCTTTTTATTGGCAGCTGGCACTAAGCCCGAGATTCATAATATTGGGCCAATGTTAGACCCGCCATTAGGAATCTCTTGTAAGTAGTCAATAAATACACACAGAGAAAAATCTTTTTATTTGGAAAAAAAACAAACAAAATTCAGACTCCATCTTTATTAGAAAGATCCGACGTAGTCCATAACGAAGGTCCCACGACGTTCGATAGCCTCCGACGTAGTCCACAACGAAGGTCCCACGATGCTCGATCGCCTCTGCTCCAGAGATTGCAGCAAGGGATTAAGTGTCCTCTTCATACAGCCTCTGGGGTCAGAGTTATGGTGCACTGTATGAAAATGATCTGTCATACAGTACACCATGACTATGATCCCTGAGACTAGAAGAGGACACTTGATACCTTGTTGCATCCATCCATCCACCCATCATCCACGCATGTACACATCCATTCGTGCACACACCCACACATGCAGTCACACATCCATCCATGCACGCATCCACGCACGCACCCACACATCCACTAACCCACGCATCCACACACCCACCAACGCACACATCAACGCACCCACTAACCCACGCATCCACACATCCACTAACCCACTAATCCATGCACCCACACATCCACTAACCCACACACCCATGCATCCACACATCCACTCATCCATACACCCACACATCCACACCCACACATCCACGCACCCATGCATCCACTAACCCACGCATCCACACACCCACTAACCCACGCACCCACACACCCACACATCCACTAACCCACGCATCCACTAACGCACACATCCACGCACCCACTAACCCACGCATCCACTAACGCACACATCCACGCACCCACTAACCCACGCATCCACACATCCACGCACCCACACATCCACTAACCCACACATCCACTAACATACACATCCACTAACCCACACCCACTAACCCACTCATCCACGCACCCACTAACCCACGCACCCACACATCCACACACATCCTCACACCCACGCACCCACTAACCCACTAACCCACACACCCACGCATCCACACACCCATGCATCCACACACCCATGCATCCACGCACCCACGCATCCACTAACCCACGCATCCACTAACCCACGCACCCACACACCCACGCACCCACACACCCACGCATCCACACACCCACGCATCCACGCATCCACACACCCACGCATCCACGCACCCACACACATCCTCACCCACGCATCCACACACCCACGCATCCACACACCCATGCATCCACACATCCACTAACCCACGCACCCACTAACCCACGCACCCACACACCCACGCATCCACGCATCACGCACCCACACATCCACTAACCCACACACCCACGCATCCACACACATCCTCACACCCATGCACCCACTAACCCACGCACCCACACACCCACGCATCCACTAACCCACGCATCCACTAACCCACGCATCCACACACCCACACACCCATGCATCCAGTAACCTACGCATCCACACACCACGCACCCACGCATCCACTAACCCACGCATCCACTAACACACGCATCCACTAACACAGCATCCACTAACACACGCATCCACTAACACACGCATCCACTAACACACGCATCCACTAACCAGCACCACACATCCACGCATCCCACACACCCACGCATCCCACACCACCATCCCCGCACCCACATCCACTAACCCACGCATCCACACACACCACTGCATCCTACCACGCAACACACACCCACGACCACTAACCCACGCATCCACACACCCACGCACACCCAGCATCCACTAACCCACGCATCCACACACCCACGCACCCACAACCCACGCATCCACTACACCCACGCACCCACGCATCCACTAACCACGCACCACAACACACGCATCCACAACCCACGCATCACAACCACCATCCACTACCCCACTAACCACCACCACACACCCACTAACCCACGCATCACACACCCACTAACACTCATCCATTGATTCATTCATTATTCATTACATACTGTACTTACCTCAGGGCGGAGCAGCACTGGAGGAGGGGCGTTCCAGCGAGGAGAGGAGGCAGAGCGGCGGCTACACCGGCGGGATCGGACACGGGGATCGAGGAGCGGTGAGATCGGACACGGGGGGGTGAGGAGGGGGCGGGGATCGAGGGGGCGGGGATCGGGGGGGTGAGGAGGGAGCGGGCATCCTCCCCCGCCGCTAGCAGCGCGGCGGCTGAAGCCGCAATCAGACCCGACATGGGAGGTGGGGGTCATCCAGAGGAGGGGGAGGCCTGAGGAGGGGAGGGGTAGGGCATCGCGGCGGGTGAAGCCGCAATCAGGTCCCGGCATCGGGCGTGGGGGGCAGTGACAGGTGGGGGCCATCTTGAGAAGGGGAAGGCCTGAGGAGGGGGAGGGCATCCGCTCCCAACGCCAGCAGCGCGGTGTGTGAAGCCGCACACTGGTCCCGGCTGTCACAGAGATCACAGCCGGGATCTATTTCATGCGTTCAACTCGCATGCAGTCGCAGCATGCCGCGACTGAAACTCGCTTTGCGAGTTCAATGCTTAAAATGCGCACCAGTGTGCCCGACATGATAGAAAACCACTTGTCCTAGTGCAATGCGAGTTTATCTCGCATTGCACTCGTGCGAGGCACTGGGATCATGTCGGTTGATGTGCCTTCAGCCTAACTGTCACTCTTGTTTTGTGGTAAACAACTTTAGCTCCTCCCACTAGTGCAGGTGCCAGATAAGCTCCTCCCACTTTCTAGTGTAGTGTTGTGTGGGGATTAAACCTGTGTTGTTTCTGTGGCATATTAACCCTTGGGGTGCCACATTTATATATTAGATTTAGAGTTTTGCTGTGATCCAAATGTTGAGGTTCTACACCTCAGCCCAGAGGATTGATTGATAGACCAGATAGAACTTTATTCACTATTCATGAATAGGTACATCATTTGTAAAATCAAAGTAAAAAAATTTGGACGAAAAGACCAAACTTGTAGATCTCCTGAACACTTAGAGAAACTCTGTTAAATCCAGAATCACTACTTACCTGCAGATTTAAGCTTGTTTGCAGGTAAACAGTGTTTAAATCCTATGAAGCCAGCTTACAGGACCAGTGACTAGAAAATGAGTTTTTAATATTTGTGCTAATGTTACTTCCAGTCATTAGGAAAATGCAAGTAGCGATTACAGTCACTGCTCATTATATCACTTCTCGAACATTGATGAAGTTGTCCCAGAAACGCGTTGTGCGAATAAATAAATGTTTTTTAAACATACACTTTATAATTTTACCTACTCCTAGCTCTATGTGGTCTGTAGCGACCGGTAACTATACCATTATCCTTTTTCTTTCCTCCTGATCACAAACATTGGTTGACAGCCCATTCTGCACACTTAATCTGTACAGACATGCTGCACAGCAGGCTGTCAATCAATGTGCCAAGGAGTACCTACAGTTTGCCCTCAGTATAGTGAGCGGTAACTGTATCTGTTCCTTGCACCACGCCTTTTACAGAAAGTGAGTATTTGCAGGGAGAATAAAACTTCATTTTCTCCCTATAGCTGCTGATCCAGTAAACCGCATACGTATAATTTAAAAACTGTCTGCAGATTATCCTATATCTGTAGCAATATAGCATTTCTGGACATGACAGGTTTGCTAAAAGTCTCTGGACATAATATAGATTCAATATTGTGCAACTGAAACCAGGATAAGCAAGTTGTAAGAATGTTCTCCTTGCCATAAAACCAGTCACATTTACCTGCATAAGGAATGCATAGCACAACAATCTTACCTGACTCCAGAATTAAATGAGCATATGCGATGCTGACTTCCATAGCATGTTGAAGGAAATTATTGGTTTTTATTACATTCATCAAACCTGTAAGCAAGATAGAAACTGACAGACTGTATTTTGTGTCTGACAGACTGATCTGTCAGGGGTATGCAGGCTTGGAAGGAAAAACCTACTCAAGTGAAAAGATGTCACAAAACATTGGAGGCCTTGGATGTAAACTGGCTAATGTGCCAGGTATTCAGTGTGTTTATAAGAAGCATCTTCTCCTCTACATTACACATTTAAAAGCAAAGGTAGTACTAGGATATAACTAAAATATAGATTCTTCCATAATGTTATAAGAAAAGAAGGAGAGACATATGGGTAGCTGTTAAAACATTTATAAGGCTATTGATATTCTGTTGATCACAATGTAAATTTTATGCAAAAGTTTAATAAAGATATATTTACAAAAAAAACATTTATAAGGCTGTGGTCACAGTACCATTTTTCACATGCATTTTTGGAGACCTGCGTTTTCAAAAACGCATGTAAAAAACGCACCCATAGGCCCCCATGTTAAAAAACGCATGCCCTAATAGCCAAAAAGCATGTGTGACTGTCCCATGCGTTTTTGGAGCATATCCAAAAACGCATGCGTTTTTTAATATGGGGCCTTATGGGAAACGCATGCAAAAACGCATGTACAATTAGTGCCATTCAAAAATGCATGCGTTTCCCATAGGAGCCCATGTTAAAAAATGCATGCGTTTCCGAAAACGCATGCGTTTTTTTAACATGGGTTCCTATGGGAAACGCAAGCGTTTTTGAATGGCACTAAAAGGTACTAATTGTACATGCATTTTTGCATGCGTTTCCCATAGGAACCCATGTTATAAAAACGCATGCGTTTTCTACAAAAACGCATGCGTTTTTCAAAACGCTCAAAAAAATACTACATGCACTATTTTTATGTGCAGATTCAAAAACGCAGCCAAAAACGCAGGGAGCCATCAGAGACCTTAAAAAACTCATGCTGACATGAAAAACGCATGTAAAAAAGCATGCGTTTTTAAAAGGCACTAAAAAAACTGTGACCACAGCCTAATTTATGACTTCAGTTTGCCAAGTTATGCAGCTCTGTGACGGGACAGTCTAAATGTCGTAATGAAATGCACTGCGGCTGCCAATAGTTTGCTCTTATAGGGGTTTTATTCAAGGCCCTGGTTTAGGGTTACCCTCCAAAAGGGGTTGTCTGTTCTAAAACTGATCATTTTGCAGTCACTTGATGTGACTGCAGACTTATCAATCCTCCCAGCGCACACACTGTGCACTACGAGGATTTGTTGGTTTTTAAGCCGGGGATGGACCAAAATTATGCGGTATGGATGTTCCCATCAAAAACACAAATAGTGAGTGCTGCTTCACTCTATACAAGTGGAGCAGGCATGTCCAACTAATAGGTATGGCCATCCAGTGGGTGCGGTCTAGCGCTAAACAATTCTATTAAGCGTGGCTGTGCCAACTAATCGGAGGCTCTGGTATTAGTGGCCAGGCACATGCATACCACATAAATGCGTTCCGTTCGGTTTAGACACTGCTATTACTTACTGTGCACAATACGTGCACTGGAAGGATTGATAGGTTTAACGTCACATGGAGTGACTACAGAATCATTAGTTTAGACCAGACAACCCCTTTAAGGGCTCTGTGTATAGTGCCAGCAGGGTTAGATACGCAGGTAACACTATGGGTATATATTATATATGGGAAAAAGTGCCTGAATTAACATGTGCACTGCAATGACTACAAAACGACTCATTTATATGTTCAGGTTTTTTTTTTACCTTTATTTAATCACTTTAGCCTTGAAGCTCCTAACCTTACTATTCTTCAGGCAGATTTTGCTCACTTGTTTATATATACAGTGAAAAAAAAGATGCTGGTGACAAAAGCGGCCAATGGGAGTCAAACAAATTGCTTCAGGAAAAACACAGTATTCTTAAAGTGATCCTAAACCCACAAACTGACCCCCCCGCATCTTTACACCTGTCCCTGCACCCCCTCTTATCATTTCTAGCCATCCCTTTTACAGAAAAAATCGATTTTGTAAAGTAAAGTAAACTTTATGTTTACTTCCGTCCTGTGTGGGTTCTCCGTTTCTGAGGAAGCCGCAATGGGCGGGGCCTGTGTGCTGCTGCCTTGTAATTATGCACGCCCCTCTCTACTTGATGCCTTGGTAAGAGCCTGGCCGCGTCATGAAAGGGGCGGGGCTAAAATCACGTCATACCGGAGCCCCGTCCCCTTTCATGACGCGGCCAGGATCTTAGCAAGGCAGCAAGCAGAGAGGGGCGTGCATAATTACAAGGCAGCAGCAGACATGCCCCGCCCATTGCGGCTTCCTCAAAAAGAGAGAACTCACACAGGACAAAGTAAATATAAAGTTTTCTTTAGTTTACAAAATCGATTTTTTCTGCAAAAGGGATGGCTAGAAATGATAAGAGGGGGTGCAGGGACAGGTAGAAAGATACGGGGGGGTCAGTTTGTGGGTTTAGGATCACTTTAAAGTGTCTTCTGCTTTAAAAGTACCCTTCATGTTACCAGCAAGTATTTAAAAATACACTTATCCCTGTCCTGTTGTCACACTTGTCCCTGGGGCATTGTCACACTTATCCCTATCCTAGTGTCACACTTATTCCTGTTCTATTCTCACACGTATTCCTGACCTATTGTCTCACATATTCCTGCTCTATTGTCACACTTATTATCGCCCTATTGTGACATGTATTTCTGCTGCATTGTCACACTTATTCCCAGTGGCGTAACCAGAGTCTGGCGGGCCCCGGTGCGAAATTTAGACCTGGGGCACCCCCCTCTCCCCCCCTCCCCCACGCACACGTTGGTCAGATGAATGGGCCTCATATAACGTTTTAAATCCTCTAAAGACTCACAAATTGACCTCTCTCCCCCTTAATTATGCCTTAATGTCCCTCATCATATTATATATTTTCCTCCTCCTGGAATATGGCCCTTATGCTGGTATATATGTCCCCCATCCTGGTTTATATGGTCCTTCCCTCCCGACACCATAGTCATCCAAGTATTATAATGTATCTCCGTATTTCTCCATATATTACAATGTACCCCCATAGTCCTCTATGTATTATAATGCATCCCATAGTCCTCCATTCATAAGTTAGCCCCCATAGTCAGTCAATTATTATAATAAACCCCAATTATCCTCCATATAATAAAATGCAGCCTTACATCCCTCCATATAGCATAATACAGCCTCATAGCTCTCCATATACCATAATACAGCCTCATAGCCTCTCCATATAGTATAATACAGCCTCATAGCCTCTCCATATAGTATAATACAGCCTCATAGCCCTCCATATAGCATAATACAGCCTCATAGCCCTCCATATAGCATAATACAGCCTCATAGCCTCTCCATATAGTATAATACAGCCTCATAACCTCTCCATATAGTGTAATACAGCTTCATATTCTCTCCATATAGTGTACTACAGCCTCATATCCTCTCCATATAGTATAATGCAGCCTCATAGCCTCTCCATATAGTATAATACAGCCTCATAGCCTCTCCATATAGTGTAATACAGCTTCATATTCTCTCCATATAGTGTACTACAGCCTCATATCCTCTCCATATAGTATATTACAGCCTCATATCCTCTCCATATAGTATAATGCAGCCTCATAGCCTCCCCATATAGTATAATACAGCCTCATAGCCTCTCCATATAGTGTAATACAGCTTCATATTCTCTCCATATAGTGTACTACAGCCTCATATCCTCTCCATATAGTATAATACAGCCTCATAGCCTCTCTATATGGCATAATACAGCCTTATAGCCTCTCCAGAGTCTGGCAGTGGTGCCTTTAATATGGCATTCCTGATCCTGTCCCTCTGCCTCTGACGGTGTTTGCCCCTCTTGAGCCAAGTCTCTAGTCCTCGGGGTCTGTTACCTAAAGTCTCTTACTTGTCGGTGTCGTGGACCCGGCTGCGGTACCAATGTTGGTCTTCTTTATGGGTGCTGAGGCTCCCTTGCGTCAGGCCCTCAGCTTGCCAGTCTGCAGTTACGGCTAGACCTTTTACTAGCTGCCTCAGCTCCAGTATGCCGGTGGTGACCTGGGCCCCCAGCTGGCTCCAACAAGTCCTGGAGTAACCCCCTTCCAAGTCTGGGTCACCCCTCTCCTAAGAGGCACCCTCCTGTTACAGCCGCAGGGTACCCTGCGTCTGCCTTCCTCGCTGTCTCACACTGTCTGCCTGACACTACTGTCACTTCCCGTCTCCCGCTCTCCAGGCTCCACCTCCTGGGACCTACTAAATATATGGTCCCCTGTCCTAAAGTGGCCTACTGTATGGGTGGAGGGTGCAGAATTTGAAGGGTCCTCCATATCCACGGCTACAGAGGCACTACACCTTCTGTTTGGGGTGCAGTACCTCCCTGTGGTGCCTTGCTATAGGGGCGCCACATTGCTGCCCTGACACCTATTCCCTGCGAGCATGTCTATGCAGCACTGGCCATCTCTTACCAGATACTGTACCTCAGCTGGCATCACAAACTATCTACTAACTCGAATCCCCTGTAAATATGCCCCTAAAAAATGTTCATCAGGGCCACGGTGCTGGGCATCACCACCAAGATATAGACTGTCTGCCCAGCTACTGAGTACCCTGGTCCTTAGTGAGATACATCACACTTACCCCTGTCATAATGTCACACATATCACACATATCCCTTGCCAATTGCCACACTTATTCCTCTTATCTCAATCCTGTTATCACATTTACTCCAGTCCTATTGTCATATATATATATATATATATAATATATATATATATATATATTATATTTATCCCTATCTTATTGTGTACACTATTCCTGTTCCAGTGTTCCACACTCCTGTCCTTTTTACACACACTTTCCCTATCCTTTTGTCACACATTCTTTTTCCATTGTCATACTTATTCCTGTTCTATTGACTCACTTATGCCTATCTTGTTGTCACACATATACCCAATTGTCTTCTGACATTCAGCAAACCGGTAACCGGATTGCTCAAGACTGGATCAGGTTTTGTAAAAATAAAGTGTGACCCTAGCCTAAGTCCAAAAACTGATGCTGTTAACGAATGCTGGACTCAAGTGTGACTGCTCTGCTATGCGTTTTTTAAGAGGACCCAAAAAATGCTGCAAGAAGCATTTTTTGGGTGTGTAGTAAGAAAACTGATCCATTTTTTTAGAATGGGGCCGTATGGTAAACGTATCCGTTAACAAATGGCACATATAGGCACCATCCGTTGACGGATCCGTTTTTGCTAGCTTTTTTTTACCAAAAAAATAGCAAAGTCCAGAAACCTTATAGCTGCAGAGGAGTCTCAAAAACCAGCCTTAAAATAACGGATCTGTTATTGAAACCAGTGGAAAAAACTGATTGGCATGTGTGACCCTAGCTATAGTCTTTTTTTATTGTGACAGTTATCTCTGTCTTATTTTCACACTTACTCCTGTCCTGTTGTCAAACTTATTCCTGTCTACTGTCACACTTATCCCTATCATATTGCCACACTTATCCCTGTCGTATTGTCACACTTATCCCTATCCTATTGTCACACTTATCCCTATCATATTGCCACACTTATCCCTGTCGTATTGCCACACTTATTCCTGTCCTACTGTCACACTTATCCCTGTCGTATTGTCACACTTATCCCTGTCGTATTGTCACACTTATCCCTATCCTATTGTCACACTTATCCTATCCTATTGTCACACTTGTCGCTGTTGTGTTGTCACACTTGTCCCTGTCGTGTTGTCACACTTATCCCTGTCGTGTTGTCACACTTATCCCTATCCTATTGTCACACTTATCCCTGTCGTGTTGTTACACTTATCCATATCCTGTTGTCACACTTATCCCTATCCTATTGTCACACTTGTCCCTGTCGTGTTGTATATGTCCCTATCGTGTTGTCACACTTGTCCCTGTCGTGTTGTCACACTTGTCCCTGTCGTGTTGTCACACTTATCCCTATCCTATTGTCACACTTATCCCTGTCGTGTTGTTACACTTATCCATATCCTGTTGTCACACTTATCCCTATCCTATTGTCACACTTGTCCCTGTCGTGTTGTCACACTTGTCCCTGTCGTGTTGTCACACTTGTCCCTGTCGTGTTGTCACACTTATCCCTATCCTATTGTCACACTTATTCCTGTTGTATTATCACACTTATCCCTATCCTGTTGTCCCACTTTCTCCTGTCCTTTTGACACACATGTATTGCTGTACATTTGTCACACTCATTCCTGTGCTATTGTAACATTTATCCGTAACCTATTATCAAACTTACTTCTGTCCTATTGACACACACATTCCTGTTCAATTTCCACACTCATATATGTTACATTGTCTCATTTATCAATATTCTATTGTCACGCTTACTTATGTTGTATTGTCACACTTATTCTTGTTTTATTGTCACACTTGTTCCAGTCCTATTGCCACATTTATCCCTATCCTATTGTCCCACTCACTCCTGTGCTGTTGACAAACTTATTCCTGTTCAATTGCCTCACGTATCCCTGTCATATTTTCACATTTTTTCTATCCTGTTATCACACCTATTCATGTTCTATTGTCACACTTATTCCTGCCCTCTTTTTACACTTACTCTAGTTTTATTGTCATGCTTATATCTGTTCTATTGTAATAATTATTTCTTTCCAACTGTCACACTAATACATATTATATTCTTAAACTTATCCTTATCTTATTGTCACACTTCTGTTCTATTGTCACACTTATCCCTATACTTTTGTCAAATTCACTCCTCTCCTATTGTCACACTTATTCCTGTTCTATTTTGATACTTATCCTATCCTATCACACTTATTTCTGTTCTATTGTCATACTTACTATTATCCTATAGTCAGATGTGTTCCTTTTCTACTATCACACTTTTTCCTGTTCTATTGTCACACTTATCCTTATCCTATTGTCACACTTATCCCTATCACATTGTCACACTGGTTCCTTTCTTATTTTCACACTTATTCCTGGCCTATTATTTGTAACAATTTTAATTATTTTTTAATTATTCAAAATTAATGCATCCTTGGTTTATCATTTTACCTATATTTGCACTAGAATCTAAACGCTTTTAATAAAATTTAAGATATAGACCAATTGACAAAGAGGAGAAGTGTGTCTGCCCATAGATTCTGCCGAGACTTAATTCTAGATGTCAGCAGAGTCTTGAGAATTAGGCAGGTGATTACGGCTGTGTCACAGGGGTCTCAAACTTCAGGCCTTGAGAGCCGCACACAGTTCAGGTTTTCAGGATTTCCTTAGTATTTGACAATTGGTAATCAAATGACCGACTGTCAGACACTAAGGAAATCCTGAAAACCTGCACTGTGTGCAGCCCTCAAGGCCTGAAGTTTGAGACCCCTGCTCTAGAGAATGAATATGCTTGAAATCCGCATTCATAATGTTTTGGTCCCATTACACGTCACGACCTGGCCAGCGATGTCGGAAGCGATGCGCGGGTGCCCGCTCGGTTCCGACATCGCTGGCCAGCTGTCACACAGAATCGCTGCGGCCGGCGACACCGCAGCGATGCGGGCGGTGATATCGCTCGCTGGGCTGGGCTTAGCCCAGCGAGCGATCCGCAGCAACGCTGCGGTATAGGCTGGATCGCAGCCGACATAGCTCTGGCGATGTCACACGGCGCGATCCAGCCTTATTGCAGGTCGCAGGTTGACAGGTTTACGGTTCTTCCCGTAAACCTGTCAACCTGCGACCGGCGATAAAACGCGGTCGCGCAGCGCGTTTACACAGCGCAACGTCGTTAGCGACATCGCTGATACGTCACTTTTTCGGCAATGTCACTAGTGACGTCGCCAGGTGTGAAGCCACCTTAAAGGTCTCATCTTGGTTAATTAACCCATTGAATTTTGCAATCAATACTAATAGCAGTATAAATAAAGGGAGAGGGCTGCAGATTGAGCCTTAATATAAATTAATATTTGCACTTAATGTCATCCAAAAAAAGTCACCATTACATATGCCATTATTTGTAAGAATATCTGCTACAGCATACCTCAGAGATTCCCCAGCAGACATCTATATATTTTATATGCAAAGGCAACAATGTACAAAAATGTGTATCGACTTCAAAAAAATATTTGTTTAAATGAACAACAGGTAACCCGCAGAAAAAAAACATTTAAACTGAATGAAGAATCCCAGGAAAAAAATAACACTTTTTTTAAGATACTATTTTTATTGAATAAATGATGCTAAACATGTATTTATTTTTTTCGTTTATCCTATTAGGTTTATTTTCTCATCAAATTTTCAAATTTCCTAAAAAAAAAGGCAAAATAATCTACTAAAGTTTACCTCTTTCTGCCTCCCGAGATTCATTGCCTGTTTTTGGTTTAACTAAAAAGAGAAAAAAAAGAGAAAATAAATCTCTACTGGGAACAAGGCACAATCCCCAGGTTGTACTCATCAGTGTTGACAGTGTAATAGGCAATGCTCAGAAACTGTATATGTCAGTTATTTCTTAGTTATTTTCTG
Organism: Allobates femoralis; assembly: GCA_033576535.1. Lineage (NCBI taxonomy): Eukaryota > Metazoa > Chordata > Amphibia > Anura > Aromobatidae > Allobates > Allobates femoralis. The sequence goes on along the minus strand of JARQOC010000001.1, from coordinate 255,762,075 downwards.
ACTTAGTGCAACATCTCCGCAGTTAATAACCCTCAGAACGTCTCTCTGGATTAGCAAGCATGCACATGCAATTACCTTGGTTTCATGTGGCTTCTCACAGCAGGCCCTGTTTTCTTTGGAAATACACATTTTACCTTGTTTTCTGCTGGTTGGGATTCAAATTGATATCTCACTTGTACAGAACTATGTTCATTTCTTATTTATTGCCTGGCTGCTAAGAATCAGTAAGACCATTGCCAAATAGCATGTGAGGACACTTCATTGTGCTTAAAAAAAGGACCTGGCAGCTCTCCAGATTCTTGTTTTTTAATGAGTTTGGGTCATTTTCTTAGAATGTTGAGTGTACCTTTTCTCTATTATTCTTCAGAAATGTATGACAAAGTTGATTACTTGGTTGTTACCATTCTTCTTATCAAGCAGATGCATGTTTACATTGTGAGAATGTGCTCTGGAATTGTTATATTATGGGCAATATTATTATTTACTACTTACTTTAAGTACTGCTTTTGTAACCAGTATACACTGTAATGGTGAAGACATAAAAAA
>JARQOC010000001.1:255634121-255761429 GCA_033576535.1 Allobates femoralis | reverse complement strand
TGAAGACATAAAAAACAGCAACAATCAGATTGAGTTCCTCCTTTTCTGGTGTGTGTTAAATGTTGTTATATGTAGGATGATCTTTTTAAAGGGAATCTGTCAGCTCAAAAATCCATTACTTATTGATATAATTTTCCAACTCCTCTCTCTAGCCTGTCTATTAATGTATTTCTATTATTTATATTTCCCTCCTATCCTGGGTAAACAGCAAATAAAGAGATTAATTCCATCTTTCAATTAAAGTGAGTGATCACTTGCTTCTCTGCTGCACACTCCCCAAGTAATGATTATTCATGTCACATATTCACACCACTGAACTACACAGATCAGTAGAAATCACTCACATTGGGGATGGTGGGGCTGTATCCTTCTGTCTCTTCTCTCCTTGTATCCAGCAAAACAAGAGTTCAAATAAACACACCAAATCTCTCTCAGACATTATGGCTTGTGTTCAGAAAAACAAATGGAGGAGATTGCCTTACCTAGATGAGCTATCAGATATGTACATGTCATCTCTCCCTCCCTCTCCTAATCAGAAGTGCAAGACAACAAAATGAAAATGAAACTAGACAGGCAGAGCAGTGGGGAGGAAGGGGAGTGCTGCTTAGGAAGGAGTGAACAATAAATGAAGATTTACATACTCAAACTATTCACTAGTCCAGTCAATTACTTGTACTGCTGAAGATAGCTAGCTGCCTATTGGGTGTGAAGATGCTTATAGCAAGAAAACTACAAAGGGTACAGAAAAGATTTTTACATGTTCTGAAAGTTTTGCCCAAGCACTATTCAAGGGAACTTTTGGTATCATACTGAAAAATCACCTGACGAAGTCCCATTAAGAGTGTTCTGTTGTTCCATAGTTGTAAAATATAAACTAGTAAAATATAAGTACATAAAGGTTTCAGTCACATATTTTTGACATAAAGGACATTAACACCTTGATATAAAAAGTTCCAATAACCATGAACCCCCACATTATTTTTTTTCTCTCCTGAATAATAAATAGCAATTTCTTCTGGATGTGGTTTTTCCCTGTTAAAGTTTACTAATGGACATAACAAGAAATAATGATTAACAATAGCCCTCTACAGTCAGTCACCTCTTTTTCCAGACTTACAGCAGGATATTGCTTTTTTTCACAGCCTAGTGAAGTGAGGTCATAGATTTCCTATCCTAGTTTGTGCTCCAGTATTGTGACAAGTTTTACTTTTGTCTACCACCTTGTTGCTTGTTTCTGTTCCTGGCGTAACCTTCTGGATCTGACCCGGCTTCTTAACAATCCCTCTTTCCAGCCTGCTCCTCTGAATAGCAGCTGATTCTGTGGCCATTACCCAGGGACCTCTGTTTTAGTCCAGATCCCAGTGCAAGGGTTAATGGGTGAAAACCAGTGCAATCCCTGGGTTCTGGGAAACAGAGTAGCTTGTGCCAAGTCTGTTCATGGTAGCCATTAATTACTATATGCACGTGATAGTTACACAGGGAGTACCTCTTGTGTTTTATCTCCCAAAGCGTAATAAAGGACATTAAGACCAGGAAAAGTAACTTTGATGCAAATCAAATTTCCCAGTAAAATCTACCTGAATTGGCAAAGTTGAATTTTGTTAGATCCGCTCAACTCTAGTTAAAAGACATTTTAGCATAGGAGTAATCAGTATAAACCCCTTAGTTGGTACTTTTGTTGTACTTTGCAAAATTACGGGGAGCGAAACAATCATAACTTCCCATGGTCTGCTATGAAACCATGTATAAATAATTCTATGTGTAGAAGCAGATTTGTGTTAGTATGTGAGAAAAAAGCATGGCATACAGTTTTTGAGAGGTCCTCTCCTCTCAAAGCAAAGACTGTGGTCCCAAATGGAGGAAATCCATTGTAGCATATAGCTCTATAATAGACACTCCTAGCCACTGTGTGTGACACTATATAGAGTGCTTACGTATGACCTTGCCATGTGCATTAACTCACATAATTGACTAGACACATTATTTTAGAAGTAAACAGGTTAACCTTTTCATGAAATTTTGGCGTACTTATGATCAAATAGGGGTTACCAAACGATGACGTTTAGCACATCATGGCGATCGAGTGGGGTACAGGAGCTGTTTGCAACACGATCACCGTTGGAAGCTCGGTGTAAGTGATACCTGAGCTCCAGTTGTCACAGTTAGGTACTTTGTTCGCGCAGCCCCTTGGTGTTTAACCCCCAAAATACTGCAATCAATAGGAGGCTGGGAGAGATTTCACAGAGGTGTGTAATTTCCAAAATCGTCACTTTGGGGTGATTCAGCTCTTCTGGCACTCAGGGGCTCTGTATATGGAGTCTTTAAACTATTCTAGGAAAATCTATGCTCCAAGAGTCAAATAATGCTCCTTCCTTTGCAAGTCTCGTTATGTGGCTAAACAGTACTGCATAGTCACATGTGAGGCATTGCCACTTTCAGCAGAAATTGTGTGACACTTTTTGCTGTCATTTCTACTTATTTTTCATGTGAAAATGTAGAATCTGGGGCAAAAACAACATTTTTGTAGTTAAAATGTGTCATTGTTTTTTTCCCCCACCAAGTAGTATAAAATTCTGTGAAACATCTGTGGTGTCAACATGATCACTGCACCCCTAAATTAATTCATTCAGGGGTGTAGCTTGTAAAGATTAGCACTTCATGGGCTCTGCAAATGTGACATGGCACCCCAAACCATCCTAGCAAAATCTCCTCTCCAATTCCTCCCCTTCACAACTTTACATTGTGCCTCAAAAATAGTTTACAACCACATAAGAAATATCAGCGTACTCAGAAGAAATTGTACAACAACTTGTATGGTCCATTATCTATTGTTAACCTTGTGAAAACGAAAAATGTGGTGCTAAAGCAACATTTTTTAGGAGAAAATTACTTTTTTAATTTTCACAGCTCAACATTTCTAAATTCTATGGGTTCAAAGTGCTTAACACACATTTACATTAATTTCGTAAGGGGTGTAGTTTCCAAAATGGATTAATATTAAGAAGAGAGGTGTATATAATATCCAGGATCACTTTATAGTTTCAAAAACACAATACAACATTTTTCATTAAGCCAATATACTACAAGAAACAACGACAAACAGTTGTAAAAGCAATCAAAAAGCCGTAGCTGTACAAAAATATGCTACTGGTGTGTACAATAAGTACACCAGTTCTCCCCACAATAAATCCAGACCAAACCCTCAGACTATTAGCAGTTCAATGCAAGTATAAACAATGCACTAGTGCAGAAATAATGCCAGGTCAAACACAATGGGGCTTGTAAAAGACACTAAGCAGTATACATGTTCAATGCAAACAGTGCAAATAAAAGTTTGAAACCTCCTGATGTAACATGAGGGATTAGCCTGATTTTTTCCCTCTTTTAGCGATGCCTATTACAATATAGTAAAAAATGGACTATTGGGTCCGATTGTACCAAACAGCCCCAAGTATCAGGAGAGGCATTAATGCTCCTAGAGCAACTGGTCATGAGTGTGCCCAGTGGACCTGAATCTTGTTGGAAATCAGCATAGCTACCTGCAGAAGTGCCTATCCATGCCCAGAAGCATGGTCAGAGTTGTGGGGTAGAGAAAAAATACCCCATGCGTATCGCCAAGCATATTGGCTTCCTCAGGGGTCATGAGGTTGCTGTGCAGTTATCTCTTATATATCATGGAGTACATGTGCATACAATCAAGTAATTAATTACCATAATGGATGGAGGCTGAGTAGGTGCAGCTTGTTAAAAGAGCCCATGTCATGCAAAGGTACAACCCCTCATTGAATGGTGTTCCCAAATATCGGAACAGGAAGGGAACATGAGTCTTGTGCACACTTCTAATTGTTCCCCCTGTCACGTCCTACTGACGGACCCCACACGTGGACCCACTGGACCGCGTAGACCGGATGCTGATACCGGGAAGACAGAGAGGCGGACCAGTACAGTAGAGTCAACAGGTTTATTTGAACAACAACAAAACAAGAACCCACGCCCCAGGGGAGAGCCACAAGGTCGCAGCACCGGAATACCACCGAAGGAGGCCCCGGAGCGCTTAACCCCTATACAGGGATACCGCCGGTACCAACCTCGGGGGGACCAATGAAGCGAACACGAGTGTTAAACCGACCCCAGGCAACGTGGTAACAAAACAGCAACCGGGTATAAAATAGGACACGGTAAACCGGGAACACTGAGAATCCGGAGCAGGACTGGAGACAGCGCTTCAGCAGGGAAGAGGTCCGGGAAGCAGACCGAGACCACTGGAGTCAGCGAGGAGCCGGCACGGGAGGAATCCGCCTCCATGATCCCGAGGGCACCGGCAAGGGCAGAAGGGGCCCGAGGGCAGTTGCTTGGGCGTCTTGCGTGGAGCACAGGAGGAACAGGTGGAGACATAGTCGGAGACGTCCCGACGCATCCGCGGCCACCAGTAGTACCGACCGATCAAGCGTATAGTCTTCGCCACCCCCGCATGGCCTGCGAGCCCGGATGAATGGCCCCAGCGAAGGACGTACCTCCGATCAGCCTCGTGTACCAGCGTCTTACCTGGTAGGGACCGACGGAGGGGTGCCGCCATGCAGGTGGTGGACGGATCAATGATGGAGCGTGGCTCCTCCTCTTGACATTCGGACGTTGCTTGAGTTTTGGCAGGGTTCAATGGGTAGACATGGCCTTTCGGGAGTGGAGCCCCCGGCACCAGATCAACGGGATAGACATAGGGTCAGTGCGGAGGTAGCGTCTTGGCCTCCTTCTGGTCGAGGACGTCAGTATACGACCGATAGGCCGAGGGCTGCCCGGGCAGCGCTGTCAGGGAAGGTGGCAGCCAGAGGGGAGAAACGGGAAGAAGGCAGCGGCTATGGCACGCCTGCCCCCACCGCAGGACCTCACCTGTTCGCCATTCCAGTACTGGGTCATGAATGCAGAGCCATGGAAGACCGAGCAGAAACGGAGGAGACAGGACCGGCAGGACATAGAAGGTAAGACGCTCAGTGTGACGAGGACCGACTTGTATTTCCACCTCTCCGATGACACCCGTCACAGCGTCTTGTAAGGGCCTCCCATCAACCGAGGTGATGACGCGGGGATGCTGCAGGGGGTATATGGGAATACCGTAGCGTTGCGCCATCTCCAGCTGCACGAAGTTACCTGCTGACCCAGAATCCAGGCAAGCCAGCTCCGAATGGCATTCGTCTCCAACCGTAACCTAGATGGCAAGAGTGAGAGGTGGAGAGAGCTTGCTCTCTGTTAAGTGGGCCTCTCTTACCTGCCCTAGATGGAGGTTCTCTGGCCGCTTGGGACATTGGCGGCGAAAGTGGCCAGATTCTCCACAATAAAGGCACAGGCCCCGGGTGATCCTCTCCTCCCTCCTCTGGGTCCGGAGCTGAACACGATCCACCTCCATTGCCTTGTGTCCTGCCGGAGGTGCCGCAGGTTCCGGAAGGAAGGATCCACTCTCCTGCGTCCTCTCCTGCGTTCTCTCCTGGACCCGCTCCTGAAGACGACGGTCAATTCGGACAGCGAGGGTAATGTACTCCTCCAGGGAGCTGGGCAGGTCCTGAACTGTCAGTTCGTCCTTGATACCCCTTGACAACCCCCGGCGGAAGACACCTACCAAGGGCTCATCCGCCCAGTGGAGCTCGGCTGCTAGGGTACGGAATTGGATGGCATACTGCCCAACAGACTGGTTACCTTGTCGCAGGTTGAACAGCGCCTCGGTGGCGGAGGCCACCCGTCCTGCCTCATCAAAGGCCTTACGAAAGGTGTCCAGAAACGCCCGCAGGTTGGACACGATGGGATCCTCTCTCTCCAACAACGGGTTGAACCATGCCAGTGCCTCTCCCTCGAGGTGCGAAGCCAGAAACGCTACTTTCGCCTCGTCCGTCGGGTATTGGTGAGGTAACAACCAGAAGTGGAACTGGCACTGGTTAATAAACCCCCGACATGCTTTAGAATCCCCAGTGTACCTGGTGGGCTGGCACAGCCGTGGAGATGACACAACTCCAGCCGGAGCTCCAGTTGGCAGCACAGGGACGGAACCTGGGCTTCCTGTTGTGCTCTGTAGGCTGGTAAGCCGATCATCCATGGAGGACATATGGGATGACATCCGAGTCTGTCTCTCTCTTAGATAGTCCACCTCCTGGTGGAGACGCAGCACCTGGGAAGAAAGAGTGGGATCAGTGGTAGAGAGCGCCCCCAAGCGGGCCTCTAGAGACTGGATAAACGCCACAACCTGTTCGTGACTCTAGCGAAGTGCGGCCAGCTCTCTTTGGGCATCAAACCTGGCATCAGTGGGGTCCATGGCCAGGGCAAAATCTGTCACGTCCTACTGACGGACCCCACACATGGACCCACTGGACTGCGTAGAGCGGATGCTGATACCGGGAAGACAGAGAGGCGGACCAGTACAGTAGAGTCAACAGGTTTATTTGAACAACAACAAAACAAGAACCCACGCCCCAGGGGAGAGCCACAAGGTCGCAGCACCGGAATACCACCGAAGGAGGCCCCGGAGCGCTTAACCCCTATACAGGGATACCGCCGGTACCAACCTCGGGGGCACCAATGAAGCGAACACGAGTGTTAAACCGACCCTAGGCGACGTGGTAACAAAACAGCAACCGGGTATAAAATAGGACACGGGAAACCGGGAACACTGAGAATCCGGAGCAGGACTGGAGACAGCGCTTCAGCAGGGAAGAGGTCCGGGAAGCAGACCGAGACCACTGGAGTCAGCGAGGAGCCGGCACGGGAGGAATTTGCGGGAAGGAACACACAGAAATCAGAAACCTAGCAAAATAAGGAACAACCTGACCAGACCAGGAATAGCAACTCCACTAGGTAGAAGTTGCCCTGGCAAAGACTGACTGGAAACAGGAAGTTTATATCACAGCAGGGCAGTCCTGATTGGCAGGACACAGAAGCATGGTGATTGGCTGAGGGGAGGAGCATGCTCCCTGCAGTCTCTGCAGCAGAAACAGGTTTGGAGATGTAGTTTCATGTGCTCAAGCAGTAGCCTCGGAAGTGAGGAGCTGAGCGGCGCTACTCCAGCAGAGGGCGCTGGAACCCTGCGGCAGACCCCCGAGGGGTTACACCCCCTATGCTGTGTGAGCCTTAGGGACTAGTTCCTCCTGTGGAGAGGATCCTTATCACTCCAAAGCTGTTCCCAGCTTCTGGCAATGAGCCGGGTATGTTTTGGGTTTACCAAAAGACGCTCACTAATGACGTTATGTGACGGCATCACATGAACTAGGTAGCAGAAGTATTGTGTGGTGGAGCCAGTAAAATGTCACCCCACAGTATCTAGGCTATGTACAAGTAGTTTCTACCCCATCACAGCGTGCACACCTCTGGAAAAGTGGATCATCACAGAGTGCAGCACAATTATAGAGAGGGTTAAAGGTAAAGTCGGCACAGATATATTAGGGGTCACAAAACAAGGCTCCACAAAAAATAAAAACCACATATGGGGGAAAGGGGTAAGGTGGAGATGAGAACCTCGGATTGTTAAAAACAAAAAATTAATAAACAGTGCAAAGTTTAAACAAAGGCAGACTATATACATTATGTATAATCTGACTGGAAAGTCAGTCTTAAATCATTTTGGAAGCATGCAGTATGAGGACATGTTTGTCAAAAAAAAGGTCAACAATCTCAAGCGATCTGATAAAGGTCTCCCATAGAGACTCCCATTGAAAGTGCACATTCAGTTTGTGGAATGGCTTCTGAAAAGTGGCCCTCCTTTTATAGGGTTTATTCTGACTTTTACTAATGTATGCCTCTTCAAAAGACACACAGATGGGAGGGCCACTTGTCAGCAGACATTCTAAACTGAATGTTCATGCCCACGTCAGTCTGCTGAAGCTAAGCAGCAGGAGCCTAGGCCTCTGTCTGGATGGGAGACCCTGTGGGAGACCTCTATCAGATCACTTGACATTGTGACTTTTTTTTGACAAACATGTCATCCTCATACTGCATGTTTCCTAAATGATTTAAGACTGACTTTCCAGTCACCTTGTACATAATGTATATAGTCCGCCTTTGTTTTCTGTTGAGGGAAACTTTGCATAGTTTATTAATTTTTTAACAATCCGTGGTCTGTCCATCAGCAGCAATTTTGATGTCTGTCAGCGTCCATTTGGATAAGAGATTTTTGTAGTCTGTGAGGAAAACTGCAGTTTGAAGCTCAAGAGGGAAACCTGTAATGCTGATAGATATTAGTAACTTACACAAAATGAGGACCCCCCAACACATTTGGTAAAATAAAAATAAAGTGTACACCTCTTTTAAGACTTGGAAATAATTTAGAAACTTTGCCATTAAATATTATTTATCTGTGAAAGGCTAAACTATTAAATGTAATTTAAGTGTGAAATACCAGTCATAACGCTTCAATGCTTCAATTCACAGAGTTACAAATAATGCATAAAAAGCAGCTTGTTTTACATTTCGATAAAAGGAATCATCCATAGAGCCAGTTATTAATATTGAAGTCTTAAGTTCAGTATATATAATAACTCATCATAGCCAATCTAATACTAATGCATAAACTGGGTGCAGAGAACTTCCCAGAGTAGAGATGGGGACAGCACTAGGGCATCATGCAGATAGAAGAACCACTCACAGCCTTTTAATGGAGGACAGCATCTGCTCGCATAATGCACACTAATGATGTTGCATAGGGAGTCTGTTATATATGACCAAGATACACACATAGAGTCTGAACATCAACCTATTAGTAGCCAACATTTATACAAGTCTATTGAGAAAAAAAAGACTAAAAGAAAAATGTGGTTTCAAAAAGGCTGGACTCCCTCTAATAATTGGGGATATGGTTATGTTGAGAATTAGCCAATAACATTTAAACTCATATGAAACTGTACTCAGTAAACAGCTACCATCATATAAAGTGATTCTGATTAACCCCATATAAACATTTAGCTATTCTAGTAGGATTTTCCTGACATTTTCTTAATTGAATTTTACAACGAAAGCTCACAAACAGCCTAGGCTGCTTTCACATAACGATTTTCGGTCATCCAATTGTATCCGTTCCAAAACGGATACAATCGGATCCGAAATCGGACCCCATGTTCCCCTATGGGAATCGGATGGGATCGGATGTGCCACTATTAGCATCCGATTTTGGCACCATCCGATCCCATCCGATGTAATCACGGGCACAAAATCGGACAGCCTTGGATCACTGCTGATCCGAGGCTGATCCTAGTGCCCACAGCATAGGAGCCTATGGACATCGGATCCGAGCTCACCTCGGATCCGATGTCGGCTCCGTATTCCCTGTCTTTCCCTGCTTCTGCTCCTCCATCTTCTGCCCTCTCCTATTCTATATGCTGTGCCCCCACTATTTTATTTTGTGTCCCCCGCTATTCTATCCTCCTCTATCCCTATCCTGTCCCTTGTCCTCTCCCTGTGTGTAAAAAAATTAAAAAAACTCCTCCCGGAGGATACATCACCTGTCACCGGCTCCAACGCTGCACCTTGATCAGGACTGAAGAGCCTGTGATGATGTAAGAGACCCAGTCAGCTGACCGGGTCATGTGACTCTGACATCATCACAGGTCCTTCAGTCCTGATGGTGCTGCAGCATGGAGCCGGTGACAGGTGATGTATCCTCCGGGAGGAGGTTTTTTTATTTTTTTACACACAGGGAGAGGACAGGGGACAGGATAGGGATAGATGAGGATAGAATAGCGGGGGCACAGCAAAGAATAGCGGGGGGACAGAGTAGCATAGGAGAGGGAAGTAGATGGAGGAGGCAGGAGTAGGGAGAGACAGGGGACCGCAGGATCCACACGGATCCTGCAGATCGGATGGCTATTTGCCATCCGATTGCAGGGATCCGTATGGATCCGTGCCTGTCCGTGGGGTCCCCCTTCAAAGTCGGATCCCACGGACAGGCACAAAATCGTTATGTGAAACCAGCCTTACAACACAGCAAGGGTATCTCATTTATAGTTATCAGTCTGGATAAGATTACAAAGAAAAATCTCCAATAAATTTGAAATGCAACAGAAGACTGTAAAGACAGTCATCCATAAGTATCTTAAGTTTTCATTGCCTAGAACTAGGTGTCCCTCAAAACTTGATAAAAACTAAGAAGAAAATTGGGCAGGGAGGCTACCAAGAGTCCTACAGCAACATTAAAAGGAGCTGCAGTAGTTTTTAACAAGAACTAATTGTATATTGCATGTGACAATATTCTCAGATTTTTTTATGTATCTGTCCAGAGAGGTAAGGTGGCAAGACAGAAGCCTTTTCTTACAAAAAAAAAAAATCATCTAAGCCCTACTATGATTAGCCAAATCCTATATCAAATCTCCCAAAAGTATATGGGAAGATGTGTTGTAGTCTGATGAAACAAAAGTTGAAAGTTTTGACCATAATTCCAAAAGGTATGTTTGGTACAACACTGCATATCACCATACCCTTAGTGAAGCATGATTGAGGCAGCATTATGCTTTGGGGGTGTATGCTGGGAGCTGGCACTAGAGCTTTAGTCAAGATGGTTAAAATTATGAATATATAGTATCAATCAATTTTGCAACAAAACCTTCAAGCCTCTTTTTAAAGGCTGAAAATGAAGAATTTCACCACCTGTCAGCAATTAATGACCTGAAGAATACCCCAAAAATCAACAAAAAATCTAAGTTTTGGAATTGTCTAGTCAAAGCCCAACCCTAAATTCAATTAAAAATCTGAGTTGACGTGAAGAGGGCTATACAGAGGAGATGCCATAGCAATCTTGCAGATTTGGACCACTGCTGCAAGGACGTATAGACAAACATTTCCAATTCAAAATGTGACATGCTGATATATTTTTATTTTTAAAACAATATGGCTTTAGTTCTTTATTTTTCCACGCAAACAGATTGCACTTTATTTAATTGTACAGATTATGGCCGACATTAAAAGGTTAGCCCAAGGCCAAGCATTTTTCTCCTAATTTCCTATTTAATTTATTCCTATATTCTTAGCTATTTTCTAATAGACCTAGTTTAAAATCCCTACTGTTCCTTCTTCACACTATCTAACAGCTACAGTTGGATTTTCTATTTCCTGCTCTGATAACATTTTTTGTCAGTGCCCCAGAGCATGCTGGCATACTCACACAGAACGTCATCAGAGCAAGGGTGGAGGCTACAGTCACTTCCTCAGCCTCTTCCCCGTCATAAACAATGGTGAGGGGAGGAAACAAAACCAGAAAATACCACAGTTAGTTGTCAGCCAGTCAGTTGTGAGTCAGTCAAGCAGAAGGAGAGGAGGGAACACCATCATTACACGAGACTGAGAGGACACGGACCCAGCGGCCTATGCCATCATGAGGCTGTGCTAGTTCCCGGGCTACAGACCATAGAAAGACAGAAGGAGTCCTAGGGACACAGGTAGTGAGAAATCCACCTGTGCGCCCAAATTAAAGGGAAAGCTGAAGGACTGGGGCAGAAACTAGGGTGTCGGCTCTGAGGTGGCCAGGACGCTGTTCACTCCAACCACGAACCCAGTGGCATGCGGGCTCTTTATGTCCCGTGACCCAAAACCCAGCGCAGCAGATAAGGCTGCCGTACTAGGGCCATGGGACCAGGCAGGTCGCCCAACAAAGTCCTATGACCATTGCATTACAGCTGTGCGTGCGGAAGAGTAAGAATGAGAGGCCCATGGAAAGAAACACAAAAGGGGGTGATCTGGCCGAGCAATCTCGGCTGCTAAAAGACTTCCAGAGCCGCCACTGCATTGTCTTGTAACTTAAGCATCTGCCGAGAAAACAAAGTAAACCAGGTTGAAGCTCAGCACTGTGTGAGACTGTTATTTCTGCACCTGAAGAGAGGTAGGCTGAATCACCGAGCCAGCAGCAGCAGCCAGTTCAGCCCCACTGACCTCCTATTCCCCAAATTACCTCCACAGACTATACGATTGCCCTGGGCACCCATTCTTCCTGTGGAGAGCTAAATCATCGCAGCTGCTACTCCCATCATTCCCAGAGGTCCCGACGGCAGCAGCGGCAATACCGACCGCAATCCACGGGTAGCGTCACGACAAAGCTCTTTAATTTTGTTTTTAGATTTTTCTTTCATTCATTTTTCACTTCCCCTTTTTAACTGTTCGCCCGACAAGGGAATCACGAACCTGGTCACGCCACCGTGACATCCCATAGCCCCCGATGACATTGGGAGGGCCCTGTTCAGAGTACCCCACGGTCCCCGTCCGGGGCGAGTCACACTGCCTTAGCCCTTCCCCATGCAGTGTCTTGCCCCCTGTGTGACGAGTGCACTGTCCCAGTTGTCGGCTTAGGGATAATCATGAGCACCATCAAAGAAGTGCCTATACCGGTGGTGCAGGAGATCAGTGATGCCCTGCAAGTGATGTCAGTGGAAGCTCTTGACTTATCACTATGGATAGGCCACCACCCCTGTGGAGACGCAGTGATCTCTTTCACCACCGTATAGTAACACTTCTCTGAAGTCATTATTTATAACTCAACATCAGTCTTGGACATTGCACTTGGGGGCAAGACACTGCATATGAAGGGTGAGCTGGAGACCCTGCACTAAGACAATCGGTGACAGTCCTGTACCTTACACCAGCATTACTAATGTGACGCTTTGCTTTAAAGAGGGGCAAAGACTGTGGAAGTGACTGACGACATTCTTTGTCAATTCCCAGCATGCACTGGGGCACTCACAAAATGTCATCAGAGCAGGAAATAGAAAAAAACACACAGTGGCTGTTAGATAGTGTAGAGATAGAATGGTAGAGAATTTTTAAAGCAAGTCTGTTAGAAAATAACATAGATTATAGGAATAAATTAGATAAGAAGTTAAGAGAAAAATGGTCGACCTCGGGCTAACCCTTTAAGGGTGGAAAAAAGTTCTGAAATTATTCGTCTTGGTATGATTCTGATAAAACATGGAATTTTAACATAGGTGTCTATGCTTTTAATATCTACTGTAGCTTTCTTCTGCAGAAAAGGGGCTTTTTTCGGCCCTTTTATCTTATGACTCTTTCCAGAAACATTAGCTATTTACATATTTGGGAATACACATTCTGGAAATTGTACCATGAAATACTCAAATTTAGCAGAGTTGGATGTTACAGCTACCAAACTCCGAACATCCAGACTCCAATATCAGAAATTCTCTTATTCGAAATAGCTTATAAACGAGGAAATCTGCTATCTGCTGCTGATTGTGTTGAGGTAAAATTGGCCCATTTTCAGTACTTTGATTATAGGAACTGCTTTTTCCAAAAATCATGAGAGTTAGCTAATACAATGTCATAAGTCAGGCTGCACAATCACTCGGATAGGCTGGGAATTATGAAATATAGAGCAGAAAGCCAGCTTCAGATAAGGAGCAGAGGTGAAAGCTTACAAATAGCAATTTCAAATAGTATTTTATTTTATTTGGAAGATTTTAGCTGGAGATCCCCTGAAACATGACAAGTATTTAAAATGGAGCAAAATGGAAGTCAAATAGCCAGCCATGGTATCAAATTGATGTGAGCGTTTAATGGTAGCAGTTATCTGACAATTTCTTGCAATGGCCATTACACAGTCTCTGGACTACTGAAATATCTTTCCTATTTAATTTGCTAGAAAATAATCTATAAATACAGACTTTAGGCATTCTATTGTTGTTTCTTTTTATTGCCTAAATTCGTACAGCAATTACAGTACTTTTGCTGCTATTAGAAATCCTGCCTCATAGAACCGTATTGGTAACAAGCTTGCGGCTCCATTGTGTGACAAAGCCATATTTCCTTATTAAGTCTGTAGCACACTGGGGCTTTAAACATTGTAAAATAGCAAAACATTTTTTCCATCTAGCAATCCTTAATTTCAATTTAAAGAGGATCTTTCACAAAGTGTTACTTTATAGACTGTATGCTCCTTTGCATGGAATGTAGATAAAAAGCTTTATTTCTCTTTTATTTTCTCCACCCTGCTGTCGAGATACAGGCCAATACATTTACAGGCTTTAAATATTCTAATTTTCTTATTATTCAACTGAACGTTTCATTTTGTTTAACTCTGTGGTTGTGCACCTTCATCCTTATAGGACACTGACCAATCGCTAAAAAGGCCATGTAATAAGGAGGAAAACATGGACGCCCACAGTTCTTACTGACATAAAATGCCCATGGAGAAAGTCATCTTCATATAGTTGAACATAATGAAGAGATAAGGGAACCATTAGATCCAAACTGTACGTCTCTGTCTGGGTAGAGGCTGTTACATGACATTCTTAGGTCACTGACAGCACAAACAAAGTCCACAAAGAAGAAGGAAGCATGGGCAACTTGATAGTTTTGTGGGGGCATCCTCCTATGTGCGGAAGTTACTAGTCAGGGGTGGACTGGCCCAGGAGGCAGGGGGGCAAGTGCCCCCTGGGCTGGTGGTACAGCCCACATCTAGGGCTGCCCCCCCACAGAAATGGGCGGGCGGCGCGGCGATACAGCAGTAGACGGTGTCGAACATGGTAAGTGAGCTGCGGTGGCCTGATAGCACCCCCCCCCCCGGTCATCAAATATTCCCGATAGCACCCCCCCACCAGTCATCAAAAATTCCCGATAGCACCCCCCCACCCCGCTTCTCAAGTCAGGGCTGGCAGACCAAAACTGCCACCCAGGGCCAGAGGCACCAGCCAGCCCCTGATACTGGTGGTATCATAATGTGTAAAGAGGACTGTGGGGTCATCTTACTGTAAGTGAGTGGCTGTGTAGGGGACTGTAATAACATCAATCAGAGTTTTGTCCAGAAAAAAGAAAATTCAGGGCACTAAGCGGTATCAACAATCATGTTCCGGGATATCATCCCTGGCGGGTTCCCCTCCGGCGATGCACATCCAAAGCACCAGGACGTTATACAGCGATTTGAAGAAAGAGACAGCACTCACGGGTATGTGCAGGGTGGTCTTTTAATCCAGATTTTCAAGGATAGACAGGGTGCAGGGAGGTGACCACGGAGAGCCGGTGGACAACGATGCCGTTTCGCAAACGATGTTGCTTCTACGGGTCCAGATATGCGGAAGTGAGTGGGCCTCCATGTTAAATACATGTGGTCACATAGCTCACTTCCGCCGGCCAGCTTCCTGTTTGAATCGGCCAACTTTAACAAAAATGTGCATACACCATGTAAAAGCGACAAAACAGTGAAAATAAAAGCAGAATTATATCATACAAACCAAAGGCACCTAGAGCAGAGTTCCGCACGCGGACTTAATCAAACACCCTCAAGGCAACTGTTACTGTGGCAGCGGCAAAGGAAAATAAAATAAAAAAAAAAAAATGTGCTGGATGACCTCGGCACTCCGCTGCTTCAGGCTGGATGAAGTCATAGCAACAGAGAGACACTAGTCTCTAAGCCAATCGCTGCTACTCACAGCATCTCAGGCCGAAGCAGCAGAGCACAGAGTCAGCAGGCCATTGCTCTCAATAATCTGCAATACAATTCTGTATACTGTGCACAGCCGCTCAGTAAAGTGGAGATCCCGCTATAGGGACCGGGAAGAAAAATTTTTAATAACCCCGGTACATGAGTAAATACTCAAACCTTCTACCAGAAGGCGGGGGAGCACAGCACATCAGAAAAGCGATCATATCGCTGTACTACACCAACTGGGGAAAACATGAACATAATGTACATGCTGAGAAACAAAGACACCTGCTGTAGGAAATAAAAATACAAATACAAAATATACAAAATAATATGTCAATCATATCATCCTCCTGTCACCAGCGCATAGCCCCTTCGTATCAGCAGGGGCAAACGCCGCATCACCACAGCTACCTAGCTGGAGAGTACCTGAAAGAATTTAAGCTTAAATGTGCATGGCAAAGGCTAAGTGAGACGGGTCTAGTAATGGTACATAGAGTTTTTCACAAACCATGATTATACGAAGGGCGCAAGCTAACATAAAACCATGCGTGCAAATACGCAACAAGCCAATATGTCTACACCTGCGCCTGTATGCAAATACAACAGAGGGTGGGCGCAGCGGAGCAACATGTGGGCATAAGAATAACAAGTCACAAGAACACAGCGAGATCTAACTTATCGTTAAGGCCCAAAGCTCCTTGGGCATCCGTATTCAGGATCCATCTCGCTTCTGCCCTCAGCAATTGCCTATGAACATTACCCCCTCTCTCACCCGGGACGACCTTTTGAACACAGGCGAAACATAACAGCTCAGGGTTTCCCCCGTGAAGTTCCCGCATATGCTCAATCAGTCTCGGTGACCCTTTACCCGATAAGATAGAATTATAATGTTCGCGGAAACGATGGAACAGTGGGCGTATGGTTTTCCCCAAATAAAACCTATTGCAGGGGCAGAAGATCGCATATACAACCCAACTGCTCCTGCAATTGAAAAAAGAAGGCGCCGCATGATCAACTCCTCCAATCAATCAGAGTTTTGGAGGTCGTAGAACAGTGTTTCCCAACTCCAGTCCTCAAGGCACACCAACAGGTCATGTTTTCAGGATTTCCTTAGGATTGCACAGGTGATAATTTAATCACTTGCACAGGGGATAATTCCATCATCTGTCTAATGATAAGGAAATCCTGAAAACATGACCTGTTGGTGTGCCTTGAGGACTGGAGTTGGGAAACACTGTGATAGAAGATATCATAGTGTGAATAGGGGCAAAGGTAGGCATGGGCAGCATCATAATGTGTGTGGAAGAATGTACTGTTGGGACATTTTGTGTTTGAGAAAATGTACTGATTGGGAAGTTTTGCAAGCATCAAACTGTGTGGGCAGCTGAGAGGACATCATTGTGTGTGGGTGGCTATGGGGCATCATATTATGTAAAGGGTCTCTGTAATCATATTATTTAAGAGGAGATGCTGGAATAGTTTCACTGCGGAAGCAAATATATAGTAGATTGTTCTAATTTAATTAATAGTTACTTGATTGAGCTGGAATTGTTTAGTAGTGGACAACTTTTTTAGAACTCTACAGTAAGAAAAAAATGTAAAAAGAACTTTAAGAAATATTTCAAAAACATTTCCCCTTCTATATATAAAAAAGTGTTTACATAATTAGTATTCTGTCTATATTGACCACAACTAATTGCATTGTATAGATAAAAAAAGAGATCACTGTTTCAAAAACATAAAATCCCGGGATCCCAATGCATTGTTACCCCTCAATAAATGACTTGTAAGGCCACATCTAGCATATGGGATTGAGTTTTGGGCTATACATTTTAAAATGATATTCAGAAACTAGATAATTACAAGGGATGGAAGGCCTCCCATATGACGAGAGGTTAGAAAAGTTGGGCTTGTTTACCTTGGAAAAAAGACAACTCAGAAGAGATCTCATTTATATGTGTGGTCAATACAAAGGACTTGCACATGACTTATTCCCTTCAAAGACAACACTAAGGACCAGGGGCACTCACTGCGTGTGGAAGAAAGACAATTGTGGCAGCTAAATAAGAGCAGGTTCTTTACTGTTAGAGCAGTCAGACTGTGGAATGCCCTACCACAAGAAGTAGTAATGTCAGGCAGACGCTGTAACAACTTTTACAAAAGGGCTGGATGATTTCCTTAGTGCACAGAACATTGTGGGTTATAAATGACAAAATGACAAAAATGTATAATTGGTGGAGGTAGGTTGAACTCAATGGATCTAGGTCCATTGATACCTATGATACGTTCTATGACCTCCAACCTATGTAACTGTCATACGTACCTCAAAATGGAACCTATGAAACCAAGCACGTTCTTTAGAATTAGCCCTCACAGAAGTTCCTTCTATCAATGGAAAATAAAGCTTTAAAACACTGCAAGCAGAGGTCTTCAAAAATGCAAGGATTTGATTGAAAAAGTATACTGGAGAATGTAATTCTGTCCCTTTAACAGGTTGAGAGAAGGGTGCTATGTTATAAAAAAAAGCATCACAATAAAAAGTAAATTGCATTATTATCACTTCCATGTTGTCTGTAGTTGATATCTCGAGAGTTAGTAACACTGATGTTATATTTGCATGTCGAGAACAGTTTTTGTTTAAACTGTTGATGGTTACACTTCAGCCATCTGGAAATACAAAAGCATTGAAATAGTCAATATGCAATCCTGCATTCATTTGCTTTGTGGTATATTATCAGTTTGCAGTTTATTGTAGTGAGAGATTTATAAAGATGTCCATATGGTTCAGCGTGTTTGTCACTAATGTCAGATTGGCAAGCTCCAGCAGGAGTCATAAAAAGGATAAATAAGAGCATTTGTATAACTTCTATTTTTATAGCATTGTATACTATTGACTTAGCAGAAAAGACCTGGAAAAACAGAGACATAGGTCAATAAATAGCTCATTTCTATCCCCGACTCGAAGTTTGATCTTTGTTGAGCTGCTGTATAAATTTCCTCTTTGGATTGATACCCAAATGGACTAGATGAATGTACATAAATAAGAACTACTTTGTATTAAAAGCAATGTGCGACATGACAGCGACATTAATAAATGCATTCTCAAGTGAAAGAACTTTAAATATGTCAATTAAAAGCACAAGAAAAATGAAAGCCCCACGAGAAGGAAGTATTTTATTGAAATGTATAAAGTTCCAAATGAAATATAAAGTGGAAAATGTAATTACTCTTTCAACATCATGAGAGATTAACACAAGATTGACAAGAGAGGAGAGAATTGAAGTCAATGGATTTAAGATTGGAACATGTCTCTGCTTCACTCTATGTGCCTAGAATCAGTAAATAGTGATGTCTTATACTGAGGTTATGAAAGTAGCAAGCAATAAGTGCAAGATCATCTACACATCACTACACTGTTTGTGAACAAGCTGTCATACTAAACAGCCCGGCTACCTCCAGAGGCAGATTACCGGAGCATAGACATTTAATAGACGATAATTGGATGGTGCCGGACTTAATTTTAAGATGGAATGTAATACAACCTTCTTCACTTAGCAGTTGTTCAATATTCATTGCTGACATAAGGTGTAAATACCAATTCCCAAATATCCTGTTTTAAGATTCACACAGGTGATATTCCAGACATTTTCAAACTTTCATATTTATACCAAAGTGTCAACATTTTATAGTAAAATATCTACAAGCGCTTGCAATTTCATTAATTCTTAAAGTGGTTGGCCACTTCATCTTTAACCTCCCTGGCGGTATGATTATGTCAGGAATTTTGTACTAAATGCGGTACCATTTTTTGGGTAAAAAATTTATTTTATGGGCAGAAATTTTATACTTTTTTATTTCCCACCCAGTTCCGCATCCAATGAGCCGCTGCCCGACTGGGTAGGGGCCCCTCAAGCATCAGTAGGGGGGTAACTGAGGCTTCCCTTGGGTGTTCCCGCCCCTCCTCTTGTCTGCAGCCCAGGCTCTAACCCTAACCCTAGCCCTAACCCTACCCCTAACCCTAGCCCTAACCCTAACCCTACCCCTAACCCTAGCCCTAACCCTAACCCTAACCCTAGCCCTAGCCCTAACCCTAACCCTAGCCCTAACCCTATCCCTAGCCCCAACCCTAACCCTTACTCTGACCCAGACCTAACTGCTGCTGGCATGAACAACACCACTGCCCCCGCCCCTCGGTTCGTGACTGCAATGGCCGCGACCGCACTGCCGATAGCACCCCCCCTGTCCTCACGGTGAGCGGCGGAACTGCCCGTGGGTAAACCCGAGTGTGACTCGGGATTACCGCCTCTGACAGTGTAAGTTAACCCGAGTCACACTCGGGAATACCGCTAGGAAGGTTAACAAATGTACTTGGGACATGATTTTGGGGCATTTCCTAAGATATCACCAAAGAAAGAGAGCAACATATGCTATATGTTATGCTATCATAACATGAAAGTATAATTTTTCTCGAGAATCATAAAAAACAAACATTATCTCATGTAATTGTTTGGAAGTCCAAAAGGGTCGATCAAATACAAAGCAAGAGGCAATATGAATAAAACACTCCAAGCATTCAACAGGTTGAATTGCATCGTTTAACCCCTGTCGCAATTTCAATATCAACCAAAGTACACCTCATTCTACTTAATGTGCTTCTGATTAGGTGATCACCTGAACAAAATTTTACTTAATAAGGGAACATATAAAAAACACTGCTGTGTTCTTCACAATCCTCTTGCAATAGGACAAGCTTGATGGGAAAACAAGTTCTAGGAATAGCCCAAAAGCAATTTGAATGAAAAAATAACTTTTAGCCATGCCAAAGGAGTTGAAAAGAAAAGTCTTGAGTGAGGAAAAGAAGGGCTCAATTCTGGCTTTACTAGCAGAGGGATACAGTTAGCATCATATTGCCTCCATTATTAAAATTTCAAAGATGGCAGTCCATTAAAACAAGGTCAAGGAGCAGACATTGGGGACAACACAGCTACAGACCGAAAGAGAGCGAAAGCAACTCTCCACTGACCGGTTTGACCGTTATCTTATTCGAATGTCACTCAGCAACCGCAAGATGACATCAAGTGACCTACAAAAGGAATGGCAGATGGCAGTTGGGTGAAGTGCACGTCAACAACAGTTCGTAACAGGCTCCAAGAGGAAGGGCTCAAGTCATGCAAAGCTAGAAAAAAGCAATTTAAAAAATGAGGTAGCACTCACCGGTATGTGCAGGGTGGTCCTTTAATCCAGATTGTCAAGGATAGACAGGGTGCAGGGAGGTGACCACGGAGGGCCGGTGGAAGCTAGAAAAAACCTTTTATCAATAAAAAGCAAAGGAAAGCCAGGCTGAAGTTTGCCAAAGACCATAAGGATTTGACCATAGAGGGCTGTAGTAAGGTAATCTTCACTGATGAGTCTAATTTTCAGCTTTGCCCAACACCTGGTCGTCTAATGGTTAGACGGAGACCCGGACAAGCCACAGTGTCTTGCACCATCTGTGAAATTTGGTGTACAATCGGTGATGATCTGGGGATGCTTCAACAAGGCTGGAATTGGGCAGGTTAATCCTTGTGAAGGATATATGAATCAAGCCGCATACAAGGTTATCCTTGAAAAACACTGCTCAGGCAATGTTTCCCAACTCTCAGGACTGTATTTTCCAGCAGGACAATGCCCCATGCCACACAGCTAGGTCAATCAATGTGTGGATGAAGGAGCACCCCATGAAGACCCTGTCATGGCCAGCCAAATCTTCAGACCTGAACCCCATTGAAAACCTCTGAAATTTAATCAGGAGGAAGATGGATAGTCACAAGCCATCAAACAAAGAAGAACTGCTTACATTTTTGAGCCAGGTTTGGCATAAGGTCACCCAAAAGCAGTGTGAAAGACTGGTGGAAAGCATGCCAAGATGCATGGAAGCTGTGATTAAAAATCATGGTTATTCTACCAAATATTGATTTCTGAACTCTTCCTGAGTTAAAACATTAGTATTGCTGTTTCTAAATGAATATGAACTTGTTTTCTTTTCATTATTTGAGGTCTGAATGCACTGTTTCTTTTTATTATTTTGATGATTTCTCATTTGCTGCTAATAAATACAAAATTTTTAACTTTGAATTTCAGAGACATATTGTCAGTAGTTTATTGAATAAAAGAACAATGTATATTTTACTCAAAAATATACCTATATAGAGAAAAATCAGAGAAACTGAAAATTTTGCAGTGGTCTCTTAATTTTTGCCAGAGCTGTATAAATATATAAATATGTATAGCCTTACCCATAATGTATCAAAGTGTATAAAGATAGTTAAAAAGCATAACACATAGTTACACTGCTAACCTGAAGTGGGATTCACGTACAACTGCTTTCTCAAGAAAGTCACACAACACTCCCCAAAAGTCCCTTAAAAGTATATACTGTAAATATTTGATGGATATCCACTTCATGGCCAGCACATGTCAGATGAGGCCATCAGTTGCACAGCTCTTCTTCTGACCTTCAGCAAAAACTGTGCATGCTCCACAGCATGACACGAGGCTGTGGGCACATGTAGATGGAAATAATATTACAGCTGGTCAGGTATACATCAAAGCACCAGGTAAGATGTTAACCCTACATTGCTTGCTCTAAATCTACCTCCATGTATTTAAATGAAAGTGCTGTATAAAGTGTAGTGTGCAATACTAGGGAACAAGCTTGAATTAATGGAAAACATGGTTCAATATATAAGTTTTTCATGGTTTTATTCTGCATTTGTTATTACAAAGATATTTGCTGGAGCCACTAATCAATTTTGGTTGCTTTATTGGTGTAAAATAAATAAACGATTAAGGGCGCAAACCCGAAATGCTTCTGGTGTCTCGGTCCCCTGTGTGGGATAATGATGATTTTATTTGTTTTACACCAATAAAGCAACCAAAATTGAGGATTAGCTCCAGCAAATATCTTTATACTTATCTGGGTGAAAGCCAATTCACCACGCCCTGGATGCCTGGGAGTCTGATGAGTCATCGGTGGTTGTAGCCTTCCCTCCTCTTCCCCTTACTTTTGTTTGGATAGACTTGTTAGTACAGACTTCCTCACAAACTGCACAGCTCTGCGAGCAAGCTCTACTGTCTTTTAAAGTGTAACCACCATTTAAATTTTTATTTAATAATAATGTAGAGCAAGTGATTATAATAAATTTTCAAATGTACTTCATTAGAAAATTCTGGTTGAAAACCATTCATAAACCTTCCATAAGGTGTCCCTACTGTGCATGAAGCAGACATGTGTTTATTATTAGTCAGATCCATCTTCACACTGAATCTGAGCATGTAACCATATAAGGGAAAGGGGGCATGGCCTACACTGCTGACTGTCGTTGGTGAGGAAACAATGTATCAGATTAGCTCAGCATGCAGCACAGTTGCTAAGCAATGTTAGTATTAGTGCAAACTCCTCTTTCCTTGGCACAAGCTTCTGATCTGTCATCTTGCTCCACACAGCTCAGCCACGATCTCTGTTAACCCTTTTATGCTGTCACACTGCTCCCTATTAGTCGGATCTCAGAAGCTGTGGAAATACACACACAGTGCTGGCAAACTCTGGCCACACCCACACAGCCATAAAATGCAATTTTTAAAAAAAGCACAGAACAATGTGAGAAAATAAGTCATATCGCACAAAAAGCATTATCTTAGCTGCTATATGACCCATCAATAACAACCAGTGCAGTATTGGTTTTTTTTTCTTCAGTGAAATTATATTTACACGTTAAATGGCTGATGGTGGAGGGACATTTGATCATACCTATAGGCCAACCACCTCCTCTTGAAGAAGAGTCTTCTTCAGTTGTCAGTGTTTTTCAGGTATGCACAAAATAGTATGTGTGTCATGGTTTAGATCAGAGTGTCATCAATGTTTTGGATCAGTGTGTCATCAATGTTTTAGATCAGAGTGTCATCAATGCTTTGGATCAGAGTGTCATCAATGTTTTGGATCAGTGTGTCATCAATGTTTTGGAACAGAGTATCATCAATGTTTTGGATCAGTGTGTCATTAATGTTTTGGATCAGTGTGTCATCAATGTTTTGGATCAGAGTGTCATCAATGTTTTGGATCAGTGTGTTATCAATGTTTAGGATCAGTGTGTCATCAATGTTTTGGATCAGAGTGTCATCAATGTTTTGGATCAGTGTGTTATCAATGTTTAGGATCAGTGTGTCATCAATGTTTTGGAACAGTGTGTCATCGATGTTTTGGATCAGTGTGTCATCAATGTTTTGGATCAGTGTGTCATCAATGTTTTGGATCAGAGTGTCATCAATGCTTTGGATTAGAGTGTCAATGTTTGTCATCAATGTTTTGGATCAGAGTATCATCAATGTATTGGTTCAGTGTGTCATCAATGTTTTGGATCAGTGTGTCATCAATGTTTTGGATCAGAGTGTCATCAGTGTTTTGGATCAGTGTGTCATCAATGTTTTGGATCAGTGTGTTATCAATGTTTTGGATCAGTGTGTCATCGATGTTTTGGATCAGTGTGTCATCGATGTTTTGGATCAGTGTGTCATCAATGTTTTGGATCAGTGTGTCATCGATGTTTTGGATCAGAGTGTCATCAATGGTTTAGATGAGTATGTCAGTGTTCAGACGGACTACACAGGCTGCAAACTGATACTATTTGTGTTCTGTACATATTTTTCAAAGAAACTTAGGCTTGTATTTGTACTTTTCAGCGAGGAAAAAATCCAGCACCAGACTCCTCAATGGTCCTTAAGCTGTTAAAACTTACTTTTATTCTTCATTCTTTAAAATCCCAGATGGTATATGGCAAACATGTTAAACTGGGTAAAGACTCCTTGATTTTATCCCCCACTCCTTCCCTCTTACCTCCCTTTCTGGTCCCCTGTCTATATGTGGATCTTTTGTGTCATTTTATTACATGTCACCTATGAGAAAGGATCACCAAGGATCTGAAACACATCAGCTGTTTCATGGACGCCCCCCCCCCCCCTCTCCCCGTCCCTTCCCTCTTTTCCCATTTTAGCAGGTTTATCATGTACCATCTGGCACTTTAAAGACTGAAGAATAAAATTGAGTTTTAACTGCTTAAGGTCCATAGAAGATTCTGGTTCTGGAATTTTTCATTTTCCTTGCTGATTCAACACAGGGCTAGCCACTTTTCAACCTCCGTGCACCCAAGTGTAATCAGGCTCACGATAGGCTGAATATTTACCATACACATTCTAACTGTGATAAACCATTGTTGCAACACATAAGCGCAACATGGACATTTGAATGAGGCCTTACCATGTGAAATGTTTTGCAAAAGGGTTTTCAGTCTGCAATCTTCATTCCTAAATTCCTTTTCAGGTAAACTGATACAGTTGGAAAAACAGATGAAAATGCATAGATTTGTATCTTACAGATGACCTATTCGTTAAAAAGTGACCATGTCTATACACAAGAATAATAATATACCCTCTGATCAATTATTCTACCCTGAGGCTAACCTTGAGCTTTACACCATACTCTCTGAATTTTAAACTGTTCAAATTTATTTCCTATGTTGAGATATTTTCCTTCAGATATATTTATGAAAATGGCTTATAGTTCTTAAAAATGAAGACAGAAATCCAATTTTGGCACTTTAATAGTAAACTATGACAAATCCAATAATATTTTCTCATTGTTGGAGCAATGATATTCCTCTTTATACATTAGCAGTAGAGGCTCTGACAAGCAGCAATGACCCTGAACCCTTGTTGCTGAACTTACATTGCGTGCAAATCCCAAGAGCTAAAGAATATTCAATAGTAACATGATCAATAAGGTGATACATAGCTATAAATTCTTACACACCATTCATTATGGTGTTTATGCTACAATGTTTGTATAAAACACCTTAAAGAAAAACTGTCAGGTCAAAAATACACAAGTAACTGCTATCATTTTCCAATTCCTCACTCTAAACGCTCTCTATTTATGTATTTCTTTTATTGTAATGTTCCCCTCCTATCCTCTGTAAACTTCAAATAAAGAGATTCACTCCATCTGTCACTCACAGTGAATGATTCACTTAGTTCTCTGCTATCCACTCCCCATACAATGAATATGCATATCACAGCACAGGACATCAGTGGAGGGGGGGCCGATGTTCGCTTCTCTGCTCTGTGTCTCCAGCCAGAAAAGAGGTCAAATACAACACAGAAACTGTCACAGCAGGATGCCTGCTTAGAGAAACAAATGATAAGATAAGGCAGACCTGCAATCCTGCTCTCCCTGTTTCCTCAACAGAATAGATCTTTTAAAAGTGAAACCACAGTGCCCAGAGAGCAGAGGGCGGAGGGAGGAGAGAGCTGCTGAGAGGAAGTGTATAATTACAGTTTATCACAGCCAGGACTAATCGTCTCTGCTTATAATGGACAAGACTAATGCAGCAGCTCTCTGCAGGGTTTGGCAATGATCAGGGGCTGGCTGGCACAATTTGGCCCGGGGGCAATGACTGAGCGGTGGCCCTAAAGTTGTGACAGCCTTTCTTTAGCCCGATTATCTCTGGCTGTTACATTAAAGTAGCACAGGTAACATTTGCAGCTATAGGATTAATCTGCAGATAAATAGCATTTTAAACTTGATTAGCCGACTTACAGGAAAAGTGTTTAGTGAGAAAATTACATTTTATTCCCCTTGATGCTACTCGCTTCCTGTCATAGGTTCAGAGCAAGAAGCCGTTACAGTCACCGCTCACAGTACAACTACCCTCATCAGTAAAGAAATCCATAATCAGAACCACCAACAGTACATAAAGAGAACATCACAAAACCCATTAGTACAGAAATACATGACAAGATCCAAACGCAGAACAGAAATACATCCCCGTAGTAATCACTAGTTGAATTCATCACCAGGACGACCATTAGTATATGAATAAATCAACAGGACCATCATTAGTACATAAACCATCAGAACCACCATCATTACATGACTAAATCACCAGGACCACTATTTGTATATGAATTTGAGAACCAGGACTACTATCAGAACTTAGTACAGCAATTGTAATGTCAGGTCAGACCTATATATATTTGTACTGCATGAACCTCCAACTGCCAGTATGTTCTTAATAATGGTAAGAAGATACAGGGAGTTGTTGTCATCGGTCATCAGACTGCAGATCATACAGGAACCTCAGTACTGATGAGATGCAGGCAGGATCACAAAAAACATTTACATCCTGGTACCTTGTAGGTGACATCTTCTCTGGTTGGAGTAATTATCTTTCTTTCTCTTGTCCAGACGCCATGATGACTCTTCATATTTACAGCTCGTCTCTGCAGACTTCCATCTTCTCCAGTCTTCAGCAGTACGTCCCGGCATGATGCCTCTAAAAATAACAGAATTAATATAATGCTCCGGAATAAAAAAAATCTGCTCTACAAGGTGCCCCTGAATAAACATGATTTACGCACTGTCCCTCTTATGGCACATGCTCTCCACACTGTCCTCTCCTCTCCATACTGTGGCCCCTCTTCACACTGTCCTCACACTGTGTCCCCCTATACTGCCCAGTCTCTGTAATATGTCCCCTCATCACTCTCCCCCACCTCAGCCTTCTGTCCTTTCCTTGCTGCACCCTCACACTATCCTCTCATGCAGTCCCCTCTTTTCTACCCCTATAATGTCTCCTCGCATATTTGCTCAGTCACTCTCCTTATTATCTCCAAATATGCAGACAGTGGCCCCTGCCCCCCCCCAGATATGACACTGACATACACACATTTTATAAAAAATACAATTATATATATGCAGATATGCACGCATACATTACACAGACCTATACACATGCAGTACAAAGACATGAAGACAAGCACACGTACACATATAGGCATGCACATACATATACAAGCAAACACACATACTGGCAAACACATACACATACAGGCAAACACACATACACATACAGACATGCACATACATATACAGGCATGCACATACATGCATAACCAAGAAAAGAAAGTAGTTAAAGAGATGCGCACACCAGATACGAGTAGATTTCTAAAAAAAGCAAACAGCAAACTTTATACTAAAGGGACATATAAAAACAATTAAAAACGTATTATGATGACAATAGGCAACTGCAGAAAGAGCCCTCCTAGCATAAATATACGGACCTAATCACAGGACAATACAATAAAGCAGCAGCACTGATAGGTGGCAGAGCAGACAGTGCTAATAGAATTCTATGGAAAGTCAAGAGCAATAAATACAGGACTATATTCCAGCACACAGATCTGGTATTGGGGGGGATCTTGCCCTGCCCATTTATTGTTTTTTTTTTGGTCATTTTTATAGTTCTGTCTTGACTTTCCATAGAATTCTATGAGCACTAACTGCTCTGCCACTTGTCTGTGCTGCTGGTTTATTGTATTGTCCTGTGATTAGTCCCATATATTTATGCTAACAGGGTTCTGTTTCTGAAGTTGCCTATTGGGCTATAGGGAGTGTCATCATATGTTTTTAGTTGTTTTTCTCTACTTTGGGTATATAAAAAAGTTTAATTTTTTACAGACCTACTCTATTTTTTGGTGTGCATCTCTTTAAAAGGAACCTGTCACCCCTTTGGGTATTAAACTGTGCCCACCAGTTTACTCATGATGTAAATGGGGTTCTAGTAACTCCTCTATGTGCCCAGACTGACCCCTCATACCTGAGAAAATAACTTTTATTTTGTCCAGCGCTGGCCTCCTATTGAGTCTGGGAGGCTGCTATTTAGTCCAGTTGGATTATGTCCTTGCCGCATCCTGGCGCCAAAACCCGACCTGCACTTTTTAAAACTAACGCCATCTGTGACCGACGCTTGAGTGATTGCCGCACTTGCGCCTGCGCAGTGGAGCTGGTGTCTACGCTCTATTGAACATAGTGCCAATATCATGTGAGATTTGTGAAGTTTCACGAGACATCGACACTATATTCAATAGAGCGTAAACACCCGCTCCACTGCGCAGGCGCAAGTGCGGCAGTCACTCAAGCGTCGGTCACAGATGGCGTTAGTTTTAAAAAGTGCAGGTCGGGTTTTGGCGCCAGGATGCGGCAAGGACATAATCCAACTGGACTAAATAGCAGCCTCCCAGACTCAATAGGAGGCCAGCACTGGACAAAATAAAAGTTATTTTCTCAGGTATGAGGGGTCAGTCTGGGCACATAGAGGAGTTACTAGAACCCCATTTACATCATGAGTAAACTGGTGGGCACAGTTTAATACCCAAAGGGGTGACAGGTTCCCTTTAACTACTGTCTTTTCTTTTTCTTTTTTTTCCTGTTCTTCTTGGCATTTTCTTCTTGGTGCTGCACCCACTGTATATGACTACAGCAGTTCTTGATATATTCATGCACACACACACAGACATACACACATGCACACAGATGCGCAGCCATGCACATGCGCACCCACACATATGCAGCCACGCGCACACAGCCATGAATATGTGCACAAACACACCTCACATATTCAGCCACGCACACACACATATGCAGCCACACACATACACCCACACACGCAGCCATGCACATGCGCACAAATGCAGCCACACATGTAGCCACGTGCACACACATGCAGCCACGCACACGCAGCCATGAACACATGCACATCTGCAGCCACACATAAGCAACCATGAATACACACACATATGCATCCACACACACACTCATACGCAGCAGCGCACACACACATATGCAGCCACACACACATATGGAGCCACGCACACGCAGCCATGAACATGTGCACCCACACACTGCACATATTCATCCACGCACACAAACACATGCAGGCACACAAACACATGCAGCCATGCACACACACATATGCAGCCACGCACACACCCACAAAATGCAGCCACACACACATGCAGCCACACACACACACACATGCAGCCACACACACACACATGCAACCACACACGCACACACATGCAGCCACACACACACACACATGCAGCCACACACACACACACACATGCAGCCACACACATGCAGCCATACATGCATGAAGGCATGTGCTCACACACATATGCAGCCATGCACACACCACATATGCATCCACACACACACTCATACGCAGCAGCGCACACACACATATGCAGCCACACACACATATGGAGCCACGCACACGCAGCCATGAACATGTGCACCTACACACTGCACATATTCATCCACGCACACAAACACATGCAGGCACACAAACACATGCAGGCACACAAACACATGCAGCCATGCACACACACATATGCAGCCATGCACACACCCACATATGCAGCCACGCACACACCCACATATGCAGCCACACACACACACACACATGCAGCCACACACACACATGCAGCCACACACACACACACATGCAGCCACACACACACACACACACATGCAGCCACACACACACACACATGCAGCCACACACACACAAATGCAGCCACACACACACATGCAGCCATACATGCATGAAGGCATGTGCTCACACACATATGCAGCCATGCACACACCCACATATGCAGCCACACACACACACATGCAGCCACACACACACACACATGCAGACACATACACACATGTAGCTATGCAAACAAACACATGCAGCCACACACACATATGCAGCCATACACACATGTAGCCATACACACAAACACATGCAGCCACACATATATGCACCCACGCACACACATATGTAACCACACTCATATACAGCCACACACACAGCTCAACACACACACACACACTCAGCCCCTTACTGGCCAGGATGAAGGAGATGAAGCCGGAATGGAAAGTGGATGGGAAGGTGCCCGGTACCGTCAGGCAGTGCAGGAACTGCATGGCTCTGCCTGTGAAACAGGAGGCATCAGCAGCTCTAGCCGCTGAGAAGTGGAGCTCACATACTCCTCCTGAGCCTCCTACAAGAAGCGGCTGCTGCAGGGACAGAGCCGGAAGCACTAATATGCGGCTCCCGGCTGGCGGCCGCAGAGACAGATTTAAAGGGGCCGCGGCGGCCCAATTTACCTTCCGCATATTGCTGCATGGCGGGTGGCCAACGGGATGACGCGGCCGCACACTGCAGGTGCGCCATAAAATTACTGCTGGTCCTCCAGCGGCCCTGAGCGGCTGCCTCCTGGGCACCGGCCTGGGGGGCAATTGCCTCCCTGCCCCCCAGCCCAGCCCGCCCCTGGCAATGATTATAACAAGGAAACTACAAAGGGTACAATTATAATTTTACATGTTTTTAAAAGGTCTGCCCAGGCATTATTCGAGGGTAATATTAATATCATACTGACCTGACAGTGTCTCTAATAAGTCACAATATTTTTACACAACTTGGAAGTTGCTTTAAAATATTGTAACTTTTGTGATTTTTACATTAGTCCTGGTCAGCTATGAAAATATGTGCAGGGTATGGGTGGGACATGGCATGGCTATGAACACTTGTCAAATTCATAAGTATTAAGTATCTCACTCCAGAAACTTACTTGTCTATGACTAGAGATGAGTGAACCTTTGGAAGTTCAAATTCAGTTCGCCGAACAGGCAACATTCGTCGAACAAGTTCAACGAACAATTCGCCAAACATCCGAATTACATTAAAATCAATGGGGGGCAAAATCGAGGACCTAGATAACACCATAAAAGGGGCCCAAAAACTACCAAACACAGCTCAAACTGTTTTACAGTTGTGCTCTGCTGTTTTGGCACAGATATTATCTTCCTACACTATTACCTAGCAAGCTTTAATGCAGCTGTCACACTCACCATGCTTGCGGGCCCGCTCATGAACCTCAGACATCCTTATCAAGATTTCTCTGAGATTGTCTCAGGTTACACAGCGAATATCATACAGAAGGTCCCGTGGCACCTTGGGAACGGCCCTTCTGACCTGTCCTAGACTTTGGTGGCATCAGAATAGACATACAGATTTTAATGCATATTCTCAAAATCTGTGTAACAAAAAGCATTAAACAATGCACCATGGGCACAGGGTCTAAGAGGGTCCAGAGAGAGTTGTAGTTGTGCTGAAAGAGCTCGAGGATTCCTCTTACTCT
The DNA here is from genome assembly GCA_033576535.1 of Allobates femoralis. NCBI lineage: Eukaryota > Metazoa > Chordata > Amphibia > Anura > Aromobatidae > Allobates > Allobates femoralis. The sequence goes on along the minus strand of JARQOC010000001.1, from coordinate 255,729,973 downwards.
TTGGCTACTTCCAAAGAGACTTCTAGGCCAGAGGTGGCCAACTACAGCCCTCAAGGTCTGAAAGCAATGCACGTTTTAAGGGTTTCCTTAGCAATGCAAAAGTGCTAAATTCATCACCTGCACAGGTGATGATTTCAGAACTTCATACATTCCTAAGGAAATCCTGAAAGGATGAACTGTTTGCAGCTCCTGGGAACTGCACCTGACAAGCCTTGTTCTATTGGTGTATGTGTAGTGTCTTGCATTTCCAAACCTCAAAATGTCAGGCTAGAGGCCTGTAGCTTGTTCACCAGTCTCTCTAGAGCATTATCAAAGCACCTGCTTGCAGAAACAGTCCAGCACCCAAGGAATGAACTAAAAATTACTTTTCTATAACACACAGATTAACTCTCAAACACAAACATAATAATATAAACAGTATATAACTATAACAAAAGTCCCACAGGGATCAGTAGCAGCACACACATTGTTAAATTGGTAGAAAGGCCATAAAGGGCAGAATCTATTAAGGTCTTTCATTTGGATCCCAAAGGCTGCACGCATGCCCAGTGGGGCTAAGCGCAACATTTTGGAAGGAGAAATAAAACTTTAGCAAAAATACAGGCCTTGGTCAAGGAAGAACTGAAAAAAGCAACTCCAAAAAGTCCTTCTTTAGCCAAAATGTCAACTAAGGGATGGGTCACTATCTCACCGATCCAGAAACATGACTTTACTAAGTTCCACTGAAATTGTCTCTCATTATTTTCTGACATGCTATGGATGGTTTTCGTAGTTTATCCTGGTACTCCGCTGCCGGACGGTTTTGGGGGGGGTTTAAGGGGCTACTCCTCCAGGGACATTCTCCACCATCACCTGTCCTCCAGCACACTCAATCATGGTCATTGCAGGAAAATACTAGGGAGGAACAAGGGGCTGACTACACCATATAGGACAGAAAGGACCAGCTTGGGGAATGCTGACAGGCCTTCTAGGTTTGAGTACATCTGGCTGGCCAACAAAGAGACCTGGGCCACAACCAACACCAATTTCTCTTCAGCGGCCTCCTCCTGCCACTTCTCAAATTAGTCAGTAGTAGCAACCCAACATACTCCAACCACAAACCACCCCTTGCTGCCCCATAACTTCATGAAAGTAATATCCTCCCTGACAAAGATGGTACATAGTCTTTGGGGAAGATTGTCAGGGTGCAACGGTTGATGTAGCACTGATATCCAGTACCATGTTCCACTAGAAAACCAAACCCCTCATCCTGCAGGAATGCCATCACCTGCCTTGGGTATATTGGTCAAAGAAGTCATTAGCCTTAGGCCAATGCAACCAGTCCCGGGTGATGACATCCGAGAGACGAACCTCCTCAACAAAAGGAAACAGGATGGGGTGGTTGATGCCTTGTCGGATGGTTGATGAAGGGGGTAGGGCTCCCCACATGGCATTGTCCCAGTCAAATGCCTCTGGAGGGGGTGATCCACATGGCTTAGAAACAGGCCCTTCTGCCTTCCCCACCTCCTCCTCTTCCTCCTCGGTCTTCTCATAATGGTCCTGGTGATATTGGAGAATTGGATCAAGTAACTGCAAAACTGACTGCAGGTGTAATCTAGCCAGACATTCTGCAAGATCATGTACAGACTGACATGTGGTGCTCGCAGTCCCAGATGGCATAGGGAAAGTGTCCCCTCTTGACTGCTTTGACTCACTTCTCACGTCCTTGCCTGACATCAGAGCCTAGGATTGGATCCGCACCACATTGCAGATGAGGTCCAAAGTGGGAAGTGGAGTGGAGTTTCAGGTGACATATGTATCCATCTATCTCCTCTCCATGCCACTCTGGGTCTGGTTCTGCCAACCCACCTTCTGCTCCTGGGTTGGTTCAGAGGATAGCATCCTCTGAGTCCAGGTCAGCCATGCCTTGCAGGGGATCTATCGCCAAAGTACTGTGAAGTGAGGTCACAGTACCATGTTGAACTGTAGAGGCACACAGTGTACCCGCATGGCACTGGAAATGCACAAATAAGATGGCAGGGATACGCTGACTGAGTTCCCCAGGTTTGTGTGTTTGCTTTAAATACTTCTAAGTAACAGGATTCAGACCCGAGCAATCACTACTGGATTTTAATGTCTGCACATACCTGTTGTTAAATGCCTAGCTCCTAATGAACTCGGAGATACCAAATATATATATATATGCTTTGAACTTTTGTGTTTTTTATTTTTTTTATATTCTTTTTAAAACTATTTTTATTATTTTTAACAGTATTTAATGATCTGTATAACAATTTCCTGTGAATGCCAGCTCAAACATCCTCAGCAGACGTCCAGCTATGAATCAAACTTATAAGTGCCCAGCAATCACATGACATGTGTGCCAATTGATGAGATAAGTGATGCGCTCCCTGTCAGCACATGTTAAATGATGTTGTCAGAGTTTGACAGCGGCATTAAATCACCTGTCAAGTGCAAGAAAAAAGTAAGCTCAACCAACATATGACTATACATTAGACTTTTTAAAGCATACTAAGGGCGCCTTCACACTGGCATTTGGAACGCAGCGCACGGAACGTAGCCAAACGCTTGCGCACATGTGTTCCTATGTTTAACAAGGGAATGCATGTGCCTGCGTTTGGCTGCGTTCGGTTGCGTTTGCAAATGCAGCATGTTGTATTTTTTGTGCGGTCGCGGCAAGCGCACAAAAAATGCATGGAAGTCAATGGATCCGCAGTGTCCTCCACATGACAGCACAGGAGAACACTGCGGATCTCATTGAAATCTCTCCCGGCGGCCACCTGGAGACCAGCAGGAGCCTTCACTGATCTCCCGCCGGTGTCGGCGCGGGAGATTTGAAGATACAGCTGATCTGACAGCTGTTTAAATCTCCCCGCGCTGACACTGAAGAGGTGATGTCGGCGCGGGAGATTTGAAGCAGTGATCAGCTGTTTCTTATCTCTTTGCACTGATATCACCTATTCGGTGTCGGCGCGGGAGATTTAAACAGCTGTCAGATCAGCTGTATCTTCAAATGTCCAGCGCTGACACCGGCGGGAGATCAGCTGTGCCAGGAGGAAGAGATCTCTGCCGCTGATCTCCTCCTCCCAGCCACCCCCAAGACAGCTGATTGGATGGCCGGGGTGCATATTAATGTGAACGCATGCAGAGATTCTCCGCTGCATTCCCATTAATATGGCTGCATTTGCACTGCGTTTGCGTCTGCATGCCATACGCATGCAGACACAAACGCCAGTGTGAAACCACCCTAATACATGTGAAAAGATAATGGAGCTGAAACAATGCATGTTGGTTTCTTTCTGAAATAAATGTGGAGTGCTGCTACCTTCCAATATTTCAGTTCTTTTATGGATGTTTGTTTTGGATTGTCCGCCAAAAGGCATGCAACGTGATTAACTCTTCACAAGTTTTGGAGTGCTGTTCATGCTACTAATTTTATTTGAGTCCAAAGGGTATGTATACATACCGCATAACTGCAGTCCGTTCCGGCATACCAAATGGTGAATCCTTGCAACGCTCAGTGCAGTGCTGGAAGGATTGATAATTCTGCAGTTAAAGTCACATGGAATGTCTGAAGAATTATCATTTTAGAACTGACAGCCCCTTAAGGACTGAGCCTCATTTTGCAATACTGACCAGTGTCACTTTATAAGATAATAACTATGGAACACTTCAACATATTCCAGTGATTTCAAGACTGTTTTTTTATTATATATTGGACTTAAATTTAGGATGATATTTTCTGCATTTCTTTGACCAAAGAGAGTGTTTACAAGCAGTGACAGTTCACAGCCATGACGGGTATAGCCGTCATTGGTCATTAAGGGGTTAATTAACAAATCTTGAGGTAATATTTTATGGTCTCAAAGGATCACAGTGCTCCATCTATATATGTAGTTAAAGGTGATTCATCACTGGTTCTTTAAACTACATACACCCGCAAACATGCGTCCCTGGTGCGGGCGAGATTTTGTGATTTGTGTGCAGGCATCCGCCTGCGCACAGCTCACATATGGCAGTGAATGGGTGCGCACGGTCATGCGCAGTCAAGCGCAGCACCGTGCGCTCCCATTCTAAACATAGGGGCTTGCGGTACTGTGTTCACATTGCGGATCCCCTCCGCAGAACGCTGCGGAGGGGAACGCTAATGTGAAGCCACCCTAACAACACAAATCTTATAGCTAATTATGTTATTAACATTACCGTTCTCCTCCAAGATCATTTTATCATTAACTCATTAGTGTCCCATACACTTGCTGATCATTTTTCGTGCATGCCGCATATAGATGGTTACATAGAATTTATTGATACTGGTAGTGTAAACATACTCTTAATTGCCTTAATTCATTCTTAATTTTTTTCAGTAAAGCAAATTTAATTCAAATGTGTTCCTTTTCGATTGACTAGATTTACAAACTTTACAGGTAAATTGATTTACCATATTTTTCACTTTATAAGACCCACTAGATTATAAAAGGCAGCCCAGATTTGGTGAAGAAAAACAAAAAAAAAATAATGTTTAATGTCAAATGGGATCCATCTTATAATGTCATTGTACATCTTACAATCAGTTTATATGTCCCTCATCTTGGTATACAAGTCCCCTATCCTTGCACATGTCCCACCATTCTGGTATATATGCCCCCCATCCCTTACCGAGGGGATTGCAGTGGGGAAGCATAGATGCGGGAGGCAGAGTGCATGGAGGATGTAGGCAGTGGGGCAAGGCTGCAGGCCCAGAGCTGCATGGGTGTCGTGGCGATGTGCACTTGTGGCCGCCATTTTCTGGGTTTCTTAAGGCATTGGCAAGCTGCAACTCTGCCTCTACCGCCCAAGACTTCGAGAAAACAGCTGCGGAGGTGGCGCATGCGCAGATCGAGATCCGTGGCCATTTTCTGGAAGTCCTGGGTGGTAGAGGCAGAGTTGCAGCTTGCCAATGCCTTCAGGAACCTTGAAAATGGTGGCTGCCAGCACACATTGCTGCAACACTCCCACAGCTCTGGGCCTGCAGCCTTGCACCACTGCCCATATCCTCCATGGACCCTGCCTCCTGAACCTTCGCTCCACCACAGCAACCCTTCCTTGGTAAGCCATGATGAGTTAAGGATGTGGGGCCCATATACAAGGATGGGGGACATATATTGCAGGATGGGGGGCCATGCACAAGAATAAAGTAAAAAAAAAAGATTCAGATTGTAAAACTCATCCCATTTTCCCACAAATGGGGGAAAAAAGTGTATTTTATAATCCCAAACATATGACATGTTGTTGAACAAACATAGAATAATAAATACAAAAACACTAATCTGAGAAGTGAGATTTGAGCTGTAAAAAAAAGCTAAAGTCAGGGTAAGGATTACATTAAGGATCAGGGCTAATAAAAAAAAAAAAAAAATACAGCATATATCTGATTTTTTCCAAGGAAATACCAGGCTATTCCACCTTTAAAATGGTGGCTAGATGTAAAATCAGCTGCAGGCATTAGATGCAAAGGTAGTCCAAAGCAGTTGTCAGCTGACACCAGAAAGCTATAGCAGCAAGAAGGAGTTTATCACTAGAGTGCGAAGAGGTGAGATATAGAAATGAGTGGACCTACAGTAGGAATGTTCAGGTTCACTGTCTTCGACTGGACTTTACAAAAATTTTCAGTTTAGGAATAAGAGAATAACAATTATACACACCTTGTTTCCCCAAATATAAGACACTAGTCAGACCCATTTTTGGCCTAATGTTTTAACAAAATGCATATTCCCTGCTGCTCTCGCTCACCCTCTGTGCCAGTGTCTGTGATTGATTGCAGTCAAACTGCTTTTTTAAACAAAATTAAAATTCACTCGTTCCCCACCCACCCTCTATGCTGGCATCTGTGATTGGTTGCAGTTAGTCAATTGTATTCCTGAAATCCTAACACTGGCTTTCTCCTCCCATTACCCAAGTGTGATGGCTGCAAGTGTAGTGTAAAAAATAAATATAAATAACTTAATGATAAAAAATTTACAATGACCTAGAGTCCCCCCTAATTTTGATAACCAGCAAAAGTAAAACAGACAGCTATGGGCTGCAACCCTAAGCAGTCTGCTTTGCCTTGTCTTGTTATAAAAATATAAGGAATTCCATGCCATTTTTTTAATTATTTAAATATGTAATTTAAAAAAACAGCATTGGGTTCCTCCCATTTTTGATAACCAGCCAAGGTAAAGCAGACAGCTGGGGGTGGTATTATCAGGGTGGGAAAGGCCATTGTTATTTGCCCCGTACCAGCCTAAATATCCCAGTCCACAGCTGCTCCAGATTTGGCACATCCATTAGATGCGTTAATTCTGGCGCTTTACCCAGTTCTTCCCGATTTCCCTAGTGTGGTGACAATCAGGGTGCCTTGGTGCCTTTAGGGTAATGGTTAGTAGGGTTGATGTTAGCTGTGAACTAACAGCTGACATCAAGACCAGGTGTTAGTAATGAATGGGCATCTATGACATCAGCGCCAGTAGGAAAGTCTAGGTCTGCTTGCTGGTTACCAGCAGTAACCTATGGAAATCTATAGGTCTCAAGAAACATGACCTATTGAATTATCATCGATGTTTTTTATTTAAAAAATTGGTGAAAGAGTGCATGTCGGAGAGTCTTTATTCCCAGTTAGATTTTCATCACAGCTTTGTGGAACCATTTTTGATAGTAAATTGGTGAACAAGGGTGTGTGGGGAAATATTTATTCAAATAAAGTATTTTTCCCATTTGGTGTGTTTTATTAACCATTCACTTGTCTTGTTAGTAATGGGGGGTGTCTTATAGAGACTCATCCATTACTAACCTCTGAGCTTGGTGTGTGCTATCAATTCACAGCTGAAATCAACCCTATTAGCCATTACCACAAATTACCCCAATTGCACCAGGGCAATCAGAAAGACCCATGCAAAGCACAAGAGCTGGTGCTAGGAAGGGCCAAATAACTATGGCCCTTGCCACCCTGATAATACCAGCCCCTAGCTGTCTGCTTAACCATGGCTGGTTATCAAAAATAGGCAAAAACCCAAGTAATTTTTTTTATTTATTAATTTTTTGCAAGTGGTGTGGTGGCTAATCACAGCCATGTCAATACTTACATGGCTATGATAGTGCCAGAAGTGCCATCACTAGAAAAGCTTACTGATTGGCTGCTCTGCAACCTTTCAACAATCTTTACCTGGATGGCAAACCTGAACAGAAATCGGAGATACAGTTTAAAATCTATGTTCAGGGTTCAGCACCGGACACTAGGTACGAATCTTGAACCTTACAATTTGGGCTCCCTCAACCCTAGTGAGAAAGATGTTTTACAGCTGACGGGATGTGGAAGGTGATTAACAACTGATAAAGGTTGCAAATTCGGAATAAGGAGTCATGCAGGACCCATCTCTCCTCAATGATTAAAACTGTGGGAACCTGTTTGTTGAATAAAAGAAATGATCTGAAATTTTAGCTACATTTATCAGTGGGAAAAAATAAAATCTTGAACATTTAATCAAAATTTATAAAATTTAGAGAATGCAAATAAATCACTGTCGGTATGGCTTCTCCATGTCAATTGATAAAATAGAAATAATAACTGCAGCTTAATTTGTCTGAATAAATGTGTTTTAGAATTTCTCCCATTTATCAAAAATAATATATGTACATAATGTAATTTATTTAAGCATTCAACTTTTATTAAAAATAAAACTATTTGCCTAAACACTTAGTTACAGATCATTTAGTGTAGGCAGCATAATAATAATGGCTTTCTAACTATATCTGTACTCATAATATAGATTCTAATTCCATCAGATGCCTCGAACAATTTATTAGTACCACTAGTGTATTATATGACACATATATTGTAATTAATATTACTTTATGCCACTATTGTGTTTTATTGCTGTTCAAAATGTAATGTTACAGGAGTATATATTGATACATTGACCTATCATATTATATTCTAGCAGTAGTGTACATAATACTATGTGAGGGAGAGTGTTTCAGTTTCTTTGTAGCTTTCCTTTGATAAATTATACTATAGGGTGTAGACCTTCTGCTACAGCGGTTTAGAGCATGAACATTTCATTGGACTAATAAAATATAATTTTTTTTAGAAAATATTTTTTTTCTATTTTTATCAGTGATTGGGTTAATAACATGATATACAATAAATATAATTTTAGCACTACACCTGAAATGTATAAAACACTTTATTGTGTAACATGAACTATGTAGTGTGATATTCATCTTAAATTACTAATGAATAATAAGAAAAGTTTTCTGGATGAGCAGATCTTTTGAAATTTTAAACGTAACATCATTTTATTTTTATTGAATAAATCAATAGTACCCATGAAAAGAAGCCACTTTGTAATAAGGCTTATACAAAAATTGTTTATTTCGCTACCAGAATTGATCAGTCATTATCAAAATTCTCCATTTTGTGGAATAATCTGTACTCAGTGAAGACTTTCCCATTACTGAGATAGAAGATGGCAATTATTACTGATGAGATTGTATTTACATAGAAGAATGGGTGGAGCTCTGTCTGTAGCTCCTCCCCTGCCTCCTCCTACTCTTTACATCATAGAATATCATCACTAAAACTGCCATCTCACATCTCTTATCTCTGTATCTATTATATATATATATATATATATATATATACATATATATATATATATATATATATATATATATATGTTGGGTGCATGTCTTGCTGTTGTTTATACACAGGTGGTGTGCGTCAAAGAAGCCATAGCATTTTTCACAGTTCGGTACAAAAATTAGCCCTATTTGGAGATTATTATGAGCTAAGCATTTAAAAGTGCCACCTTCAGCAGCGCCTACCGTATGCTGCATTTTACTAAGGCGGCTTTTGTCCCTCTACCCCCAGTACACCAAGTAAATAACTTCATAAACTTTCACGCCCTGTACATTAATTCACACTTATGGGTCATGTAAATCATCACTCCGTCCTGTCATCTCCGCCTCTCTGGTCTTCCTCCACTTCTTCAGTCTTCTAAGTGCCTCCTCTTCTCATGTCTTCTTTCTGGTGCCCATGTAGATTCCTCTCTACTCGCTCAGGCACCCTGTGCTATGCCCTACTGTAGGCAGAGCATCACACTGTATTATGCCTGTGTGAACCGTTTAGTGTTCTGCTTTATGCAGACACAAGGGTCAGAATCTCTTGACTGCAGCCGTAAGCAGGGAGGTCATCCGAGAATACCAGTTACTATTGCAATGGTGCCTCAGGTAGCCTCAGTTAATCCCAGCTTACCTGAACACTGAAAGAATGAGCTGTGGGGATAGCGGCCAGGTAAGCCCAAAGGGTGTGAAGATGTTAAAGTGTACTCACTGGACTACTGGTGGAGTAGTGGCAGCTGAATACCCGATACGGCAAGAGACTGCAGAGTAACTTCCATAAACCAAGGATATTTATTAAAGAAAAGGTTAAAAAAAGGAAAAGTGTATGATGAGAGGACCCTCTGGATCACAATACCAAATTCTCCTGGAGGAGCAACTAATGCAGTAACCCCTGCACAGGGATAAACCCGGCACAGCTCCAGGAGGTCTAACTGCCGTTAATCCCGGACCAGAGGGGTGATCCATACAGACCATAGCAGAAGAAATGGGAATACTGTGGAACGCTGACTTTGTCAGTGGGTAGAATCCTGGGAACTCAGTACAATCCTGGGAAGGCTGATCCAGCCGGTAGAGGAATTAGGAAAGTCCCGTGCAATTCAGGAGAGGTTTAGACAGCCCAAGGCGGGATCCGGTATATACAGAGAGATCCAGTATAAGGATCTGTCAGCAGAGGACTCTGTGGAGTCAGAGACGTAAGAATAATGCAAAGCACAATAGGCAACATTCTTCCTAGTGCAGAGCACTGAAAAAATGCGACCTAGACACTGGCAACATTCCACATGAATTAACACGTTGCCCGGGCACCTCCCATAGGGGAAAGGTGTATTTTATACACAGAGCAGCTCAGCACTCAGGCTGAGAGTTCTAATAGGGAACAGGTGTATTGTCGCGTTAAATGTTTGCAGGGTGTGGTGAGCTGCCTTAGCACACTCCCAGGAGACCTGCCAAGAGGACACAGGTTCCTGGATGAGAAGGAAGCAGACGGTCGCATTGAACCACAGGCAGAGTGAACAGTGGAAGGCATGGCATGAGGGTAAGCCGAACCAGAGGAGCTGTGTGATGGGCGCCAGACTCCCTGCTTAGCAGAGACCGGCCCCGAGGCTGAGGGCATGACAGTAAGAAATCATACCACCACATGAAAATGTACCCATTTTGGGACAGTACTTATGTTTTTCTCATTTAAAACCTTTCCTTGTGGCAAAGCTAACCTCAATGTAAAAAATGAAAAAGTAAATTTAAAGCCAGATATTCAGGGCACTAAGCGGTGCTGAAAGTCAGGTCCGGGAGAACTTCCCGTTAAGGCGGATCCACTTCCGGTGGTGCGCAGCCAAAGCACAAATCAAGATAACCAAGTATAAGAAGAAGCGGCACTCACCGGGGTAGTATAGATGGTCCTTTATTCCACAATGCTGGAAACGGACAGGGTGCAGGGAGGAGGCCACGGGGGGCAAACGGACGACGACACCGTTTCGCGACAGCTGTCGCTTCTACGGGTCCGGAACCGTAGAAGCAACAGCTGTCGCGAAACGGCAGCGTCGTCCGTTGGCCCCCCGTGGCCTCCTCCCTGCACCCTGTCCGTTTCCAGCATTGTGGAATAAAGGACCATCTATACTACCCCGGTGAGTGCCGCTTCTTCTTATACTTGGTTAAAAAATGAAAAAGTTACCTGGGTTACAAAATGGACTCACACAGCAATGAGAAGCAATATAAATGATCAGCTCAGTGAAGGGGGGGCACTCCCTATCCTTGTACTAAAAACAAGAGGCTGAAAAAAAACAAAAACTGAACTGAAGCAAAAACTAGTATACATGCAGATTGAAAGCATGTTCACAGTAACCACTAAACAGAAAAAACTGTAAGAAAAATACTCTGATATAAATAAATAAGTAAAAAGCAAGTGCTAAGAATTAACAGGGTACTTAGTAAATACATATTTGCAAGAAGGTACAAAGCCATCCCACCACATCAAGGTGTACCCATTTTGGACCAGTACCTATCTCTTTTTATTTTAAAACCTTTCCTTGTGTCAATACTGACCTCAATGTGAATAAAGAGTGACCTGGGTCCCAAAAAGGAGACACACAGCAATGGAAGCAATATAAGTGCTCATCTTAGTGAAAGGGGAGGCACTCCATATCCTTCTACTAAAAACAAGAGACTGAAAAAAACAAAAAGCTGAGGCATCTTCTCCAGTCCCATGAGATCCGAGAACAAAGGCTGATTGTTCATCTCTTCCAGTAAATCAATTGAAGGTTGTCCTTCATTGATTGAGATGAGTGATGTGAGATATATTCTATTATGGTCACTATTTCCAACCCACTAATATGCTTACCAGATGTAAAGCAGGCAAAATGTAACCTACCTTTAGTACTACTAAGTTCAGCACAGTTGCTGCCAGCAGTTCTGTTGGTATTGCTGTTTCAGGCAACTAACACATTTTCATACATACGGTAATAGTTTTTTTTCTATCACCCTACCATATCTGCTGCCTGTATCAGATTAGCATACATTTTGGACAAAGAACAATGTTGAAGTGGTTTCTAAACACATTATCTAAACTGAATATCATTGAGGCTGATAACCTCCTCCTCTGATGACATCACCTCCTCTGCACATTTGTCTGACCCCCAAGTGTTGTCCATCACAGAATCATTACCGTCATTCTTGATTCTGCTAAAAATTGACTTGGTATGGTAAAAAGCCTGAGCCATCTTCTTCGGCCCTATGTGATCCGAGAACAAAGGCTTACTGTTCATCTTCAGTAAATCAACTGGTTTAATATGTTCCTTAGCCCGTGGGATGCTATTGGCTTGAAAACTGTGGGGCATAACAGAAACCTTTGTCACTAACAGAGTGGAAATTCTGTTCTGTACAACATTGTGTTATGGCAGCGAAGGAGGTGGACTGTGGAGAACATTGACTTCTATGGATGGTGTCAATGTCAGAGTTTACATAATCTGGCTGTGAGTTAAGTGGTGTAAGATATATTCCATTATGGCTACTGCTTTCTCCCCACTAATACGATTGCTAAAATGCAAAAGAGACAAAATGTCATCTATGTTTGGTACTACTAAGGTCAGCACAGTTGCTTCAAGCAGTGCTTTTGATATTGCTGCTCTTAGGGGCTAACACATTCTTATCCACAATAACAGTTTTTTTTTATTGCCCTGCCACAGTTGCTGCCTGTATCACATTTGGGATTAGCATACATTATGGACACAAGGATAATGTTGAATTGATTTCTAAATTATTTTGACAAACTTGGCTAACCCCAGAAAAATATTACATCAACTAGAACTGCAAGGCACTAGCAAGGTTCCCATGATGGACACAAAGGATTATTTAACAGAAACTTGACATAACATTAGTGTGGCTTGTATGTGTCTAAAATTTGACAATTTAAACACACATGGCAAAAAATTCATGCTCTCACAAGTCAGTAGTAGACTCATGACAGAACTAGGTCTTGTTGAATTTAAGCCTGATTGATTTCTTTTGTTCCATCAGGGCGTAATGTCAGTGTTTCCTTGCTGGAAGTGACATGCCCTCCCAGGGCCGTGGGATATTCAGAACCGGGCTACAGCACTGCTGGGGAGTCATAGGGGTCGAGACATGGCTCCGTGACCCTGGCGGGGTCAATAAAAGTTCGGGGTTAAGGTTTTGGGGATTGAAGTCATGACGCCACCTGTGATGTTCAGCTATTGATGGCCGACGCTGCGGTACAGGACCTATGGGAATGATGGAATCACAGCTAAGGGTTATCCCTCCCAGGGGTGAAGCGGTTCCACAGGGTAACCAGTATAGTCTATGGCAGTGGTAGGTGCAGGACTGAGGGCACGGAATACCCGACAGACACACACTATATAGTATACGTTACCTTTACTGGTAGTTACAGGTTTAAACCAGGACACTGACCACAGGTGATGTTGTGAGTCCAGGCAGCATGGAAGCAAGTTGGGGATCTCCTCACCCGGTGAGTTGTGAGGCCTCCCTGCTGAGCTCCTCTTTGCTGGTCCTGGCTGCCTGTAGCTAAGCTGTGACCCTCTCCTCCTGCTGGCAAGTCTCTCACCCATATGGCAGGCAGCCTGAGCCCTTTTCCGGCAACACTACTCTGGCGACTGTCCCTGAGTTCTCGAGCGCTGCTGTGCCTCCAAGTGCTTTGATGTGGCCAGATGTGGAATCTCTCGTCCTCCGGTTTTGACTGGTGGGTCTCTAGTACCCGCACAACCCCAGACTCTGGTGTCCATTTTTGGCACTCTGCTCTGGGGTGAGCCAGCAACTGGCTTCACTCCCCAGGTCTTCTTCTCTCCTTCCTCCGACCCTCTCTGACTGGTCCCTCATGCTTGTGGCTCTCTATCCTGGGACGAGCTCCTCCGGCTCCAGTCCCCAGGACGTCTGCACTCTTCTTCCTCTAAGACTTTGTCTCTCACTACTCACTGACTTTCTAACTCACTTCCTGACTAACCCCGCCTCCAGGCTAGAATTTATAGGGAAGCTCCCCTGAACCAGGGTCTCGAGCTCCCCCGTCAGGTCTGGGGTCAGGAAAAGTGTTGCATGCTTTGGGTTTGGTGTGGATACATCTTTTTGCTTCCAAGCATGACATCACCACCAAGAGAGGCAATGCCATTGTGGCAACCGGTCTCTGGAGTGCCACAGTAGCTTCTATTTGGTCTGAGTCAAGCGATGCTGGTTGGTTACCACACCCACCTCGCCATCGTGACCCATCACCTGATGATGGTTATAGAATTAGTCTATGCTGACCATTCCTGGAGTTTAGAGATCCCCTGTTGTTGCTAGGAACCTGCTTTCTGAAGCAGAGCTGCTTGAAGCCTAAGGTGTCTGGCTGCTAGTCTTAGGTTGGTTGTATCCTTATTGTCTATGTTGCCTGTTTGTTTACCTGTCCTCATGTATATTTATATCAGTGGTGCAGTCTAGTGTATTTACCAGCCTTGGCACTAGACAGGGTGAGTAGAATTGACCGTCATGGACTAGGCATGTGTCAGCGGCACGGGAAAGGACCCATAAAGGGCTAGTTTAAGGAGATGTCCCATCCCCTGCTTCCTATCATTTTGGCCTTGCTCTCCCAAAACCATATCGTTCTATCTATATGTTGGGAGTCGTATTTCCCAGCAACTTTCAATGGCCAATCAGGAAATAAGGCTCAAGCAGTCATCTCCTAGTCCTGTAGTTAGTGACATTCCTAGCTGTGCAGGTGCCTTTATTGACTGCACAGTTGGAGTATTAATCAGTACGGAACCAGCTGGGTGGAGGTGTGGCAACTGATAGATTGTGTTTCCCAAGCCTTATGAGTGTGACACAGGGTGCTGCTGTGAAAATTAGTTTTAGCAGTGTAATAATTGGACCACCCATTCAGTTCTGTTAAGCAAAACTCATAGAGGGGCAGATGTAAATGAATGATAGATAAAGGTACAAGAAAGAAAAGTAAGAAACCAAGAGAGAAACAAGAGTCTGTATATTAACAATAAGTATGCAATACTGTCTTTGTATTGAACTCTACTTATGCAGTGAACTTTAAAATGTGTATCAGAAAAAAATATAATATGGACATTTAGTTAAAAAGGTTGTCTGTACCTTTAATGACTCTAAAGTCACTTTATGTGACTGCAGACTTGCGAATCTGCACATTGCATGCAGCGCGCTTCAAAGATTCTCCGGTGCCAGCTGTAAGACCAAAACAGCAACTATGCAATATACATACTTCCAGCCACATTCCGACTAGATGTGCATGGCCTCACTCAAAACTTTAGCAAGGCTACACACATCAAGTCGGAATGTGGCCGGGAGTATGCATAGTTGCGGTCACATAACCACTTAGTCTCACCACCAGCATTTAAGAATCCACACACCGCACTCTAAGGTTGTGTTCACACACAACGTATTTGTGAGGATGCGCTTTTGGTGCAAAACTGCACCAAGAGCGTATTCTCACAGAACACAGTGTTCTGTATGTCAACAGGCCTGCGCTTCTCCCCTGCACTTTATACTTACCTTGCCGCGCTCCCTCAGTGACCGCTGGTGTCTTCTGAGCCCCCACCGGCCCACAGCGAGTGCGGGCTCTGGGACCTGGAAGCACCATGTGACCAATAACGTCACCCGGTCACATGGTGCTGTTTAAGGTCCTGTGCCAGGTCCTACGATGTCGGGAAGAGAACTGATCACCGGGGGAGCATTGGTAGGTAGGAGCATTGGTAGGTAAGTAAAAAGTGCGCTGAAAAAAGCAAAAAGAATTAACATGTTCATTCGTTTTACGGATGCACTTTGTAGTGCAATGCGCATCCACAAAAAGACGGAACATGTGGACGGAGCTGCGTTTGTGGCATTTACGCAGCGCTAAAAAGCACTGCACCTAATAGCGCTGCGTACATATAAAAAATATGCTGTGTGTGAATGCAGCCATAAGTGTGATGTGAATACTCACAAGTCTGCAATCACAGAGTGGCTGTAAACTTTCATTACAAGCATTAACAACCCCATTATAGCGCAGACGAAACTGAGGCTATGATGGATATACAATTATACAGTTGTGGCCAAAAGTATTGACACCCCTGCAATTCTGTTAGATAATACTCAGTTTCTTCCTGAAAATGATTGCAATCACAAATTCTTTGGTATTATTATCTTCATTTAATTTGTCTTCAATGAAAAAACACAAACAGAATTGTCCTAAAGCCAAATTGGATATAATTCCACACCAAACATAAAAAAGGGGGTGGACAAAAGTATTGGCACTGTTAGAAAAATCATGTGATGCTTCTCTAATTTGTGTAATTAACAGCACCTGTAACTTACCTGTGGCACCTAACAGGTGTTGGCAATAACTAAATCACACTTGCAGCCAGTTCACATGGATTAAAGTTGACTCAACCTCTGTCCTGTGTCCTTGTGTGTACCACATTGAGCATGGAAAAAAGAAAGAAGACCAAAGAACTGTCTGAGAAACCAAATTGTGAGGAAGCATGAGCAATCTCAAGGCTTCAAGTCCATTTCCAAAGACCTGAATGTTCCTGTGTCTACCGTGCGCAGTGTCATCAAGAAGTTTAAAGCCCATGGCACTGTGGCTAACCTCCCTAGATGTGGACAGAAAAGAAAAATTGACGAGAGATTTCAACGCAAGATTGTGTGGATGGTGGATAAAGAACCTCGACTAACATCCAAACAAGTTCAAGCTGCTCTGAAGTCCGTGCGTACAACAGTGTCAACCTGTACTATCCATCGGCGTCTGAATGAAAAGGGACTGAATGGTAGGATACCCAGGAAGACCCCACTTCTTACCCCAAGACATAAAAAAGCCAGGCTGGAGTTTGCCAAAACTTACCTGAGAAAGCCTAAAATGTTTTGGAAGAATTTTCTCTGGTCAGATGAAACAAAAGTAGAGCTTTTTGGGCAAAGGCATCAACATAGAGTTTACAGAAGAAAAAAAGAGGCATTCAAAGAAAAGAACACTGTCCCTACAGTCAAACATGGCAGAGGTTCCCTTATGTTTTGGGGTTGCTTTGCTGCCTCTGGCACTGGACTGCTTGACCGTGTGCATGACATTATAAAGTCTGAAGACTACCAACAAATCTTACAGCATAATGTAGGGCCCAGTGTGAGAAAGCTGGGTCTCCCTCAGAGGTCATGGGTCTTCCAGCAGGACAGTGACCCAAAACACACTTCAAAAAGCACTAGAAAATGGTTTGAGAGAAAGCACTGGAGACTTCTAAGGTGGCCAGCAATGAGTCCAGACCTGAATCCCACAGAACACCTGTGGAGAGATCTAAAAATGGCAGTTTGGAGAAGGCACCCTTCAAATATCAGGGACCTGGAGCAGTTTGCCAAAGAAGAATGGTCTAAAATTCCAGCAGAGGATTGTAAGAAACTCATTGATGGTTACCGGAAGCGGTTGATCGCAGTTATTTTGGCGAAGGTTTGTGCAACTAAGTATTAGGCTGAGGGTGCCAATACTTTTGTCTGGCCCATTTTTGGGGTTTTGTGTGAAATGATCAATGTTTTACTTTTTGCTTCATTCTCTTTTGTGTTTTCTCATTGAAGACAATTTAAATGAAGATAATAATACCAAAGAATTTGTGATTGCAATAATTTTCAGGAAGAAACTGAGTATTATCTGACAGAATTGCAGGGGTGTCAATACTTTTGGCCACAACTGTACATTTTATGAAGTCCAAGTAAGTAACAACATTAGCTGAGATTCTTTATCTAGTTCCACAACCATCATGGTATTTATGTCAAAAGTGCTAGCTAGTTTCATGCTGAGGGACTCAACCATTACAAGTTTAAAGGGAACCTGTCACCACAAATAACCCTTATAACCTATTAATACCTGTCCCCGCAGCCTTACAATACATTCTAACAAATCCCTGTCTCACCTTTTGTAGTAATCTACAAGTACAATAATGTAGTTCTCAAACTTACAAAAATCTTGTCAGAGGGGCGTTCCTCCAAGGCATTTTGACCGTTAGGCGGGTCCCCTTGTGCCACGCTACCCCTGTCTCGTTGCTGTAATACACCCTAAAGGGCGTCATTGTACAAATGCAGAGCGCGGGCACGATTTCAATATCGTGCCCGCAACGTCACCGCTGCGACGTGGTCATGTGACGCCGGGACGCGTCACTTCCGGTCGTGGGTCTCACAGGCAGACTTCGCACATGCGCAGATTCCATGCTGAAGTCTGCCTGTGTGCGATCGGAAGTGACGTGGTCATCCCGGCGTCACATGACTGTGTCGCAGCGGTGACGTTGCGGGCGCGATATTGAAATCGTGCCCGCGCTCTGCATTTGTACAATGACGTCAATTAGGACGTATTAGAGCAACGAGGCAGGGGTAGCGCGGCACAAGTGGACCCGCCTATCGGTCAAAATGCCTTGAAGGAACGCCCCTCTGACAAGATTTTCGTAAGTTTGCAAACTACATTATTGTACTTGTAGATTACTACAATAGGTGAGACAGGGATGTGTTAGAATGTATTGTAAGGCTGCAGGGGCAGGTATTAATAGGTTATAAGAGTTATTTGGGGTGACAGGTTCCCTTTAATGTAATCAATTCTAAAGGCCCATTTACACACACAGATAATTGTGCAGAGATTGTTCTCAAATCTCTGGTTGCCGTGAAATCATGGACTCATTGTTCGATTTTGTGGCCGTGTACAAATGGAGCAATGTGTCCATGATTTCACTGCAACCAGAGATCTGCGAACAATCTCTACACTATTATCTGTGTGTGTAACTGGGCCTTTAAGGTACCGTTATACAGTACAACATCGCGGCCGATGTCGGAAGCAATGACGGGGGTGCGTGCTCGCTTCCGACATCGCAGCCTTGGTGTCACATGGCAAGATTTTGCCTGCGATGCCGCAGAGCAATCTGCAGCAATGCTGCAAATAGGCTGTATCACCGGCAACATCACTATTGCGGTGTCAGACGGCACGATACAGCCAAACACTGGAGCAAGATCGCCAGGTTTTGAACATGTTCAAAAACCTGGCAACTTGCAACCAGCGATTCATTGCAGTTGCATCGTGCTGTCACACAGCACGATGCACCTGCGATGTTGCTGCAACTTCGCTTACACAGCAAAATTTCAGCGAAGTTGCATGCAACATTGCAACGTGTAACGGTACCTTAAGGCTGGTTTCACACTGCAGTCAGATCAGGTCAGGTCAGGTCAGGTTTTGTGTTTCAAAACCAGGAGTGACTCCAAAACCTATAACAGGTGTCAATCTTTCAATTATACTTTTTCTCTGCAAGTTCCTCTCCTGGTTTTGAAACACAAAACCTGACCTGACCTGATCTGACTGCAGCGTGAAACCAGCTTAAGACAGACAGACAGGTTTATATTTGATCTGCACTGTTGACCTCCTGCATCAAGAAGGGGGCTATTAGTAATTAGGTCATGTCACTAGATTCTCTCAGCTGTCATTAAACCCTAATGGCCATGTCACACACTTCAATATCGTTAACGATCGCATGATCGATCTCCCGGGAATGAGATAGTTCGGAAAATCTTTCAAGATCGTTGGTGAGATGTCACACGTCTAGATATCGTGAACGAGGAGCAAATGATGTGGCGAGCAGCTATCGTTCGCACAACCCAGTGAATGATACTTGTTCAATGTTGTGAATAGGCGAAGTCATTCACAAGATCGTTATAACGGTGTCACACACAACGATGCTGCAGATTGAATGTTGGTTAATTGAACAATGCATACTGGATTTGAGGTCAGGATCTCAAATATGTGATGAGCGATCAAATGATTTTTCACCGCAAGATCGCTCAGTTACACGTAACAACACACAAACGATATTGTTTAAGCGATTAATAAAAGTGACGTTTCAGCGATATCGTTAATGATATTGAAGCGTGTGACGTGGCCTTTAGCGTTTGACATACAGCTAACCTTTTATAGAATTTCACATGCTGCATGCAGATTTACTGTATTATCAATTTTGAAGATTCAGTTGCTGTTTGTTTTCATAAAACTTAAAAAAATGTATACAGCTATTTTGAATTTTTTTTGAAGATAAGGACACCAGCTTCATCAGGTGTATGAGATCCATTTATGTGTGTAGTTGATAAAAGGGATGTCCACGGTTAGTAAAACTATATTACATTCTTTCAAAAACAGCACCACCACTGTCTACAGGTCGCATGTGGTATTACAGCATAGGCCCATTAACTTCAATTGAGCTGAGCTGCAATATCACACACAACCTGTAGACAAGGGTGGCGCTGTTTTTGAAGAAAATTAGTCATGCTTATAAAATTCTGGACAACTTCTTTAATAGTGTGAGATCTTTTGGCAGATCCCCTTTAAATGTAGATTTACAATACATTTGAGAACAGCGTGTTCCAACCTGAGTGATAAGAGTATGAAATGCTTCATGCAATTTAATAAGCGCGATAGTAAAAAACTACAAAATAAAATACATGTATATTTATCTGCCTTTCCCCAGAGACTTACATTAAAAACCCCAGGAACATTTATAAACACGCTCATTTTAGACCAATGTGATAGATCATTTATGAGCTAATAAAGTCTGTTTGTCACAATGTTTTTGCAGGGTTTGGCAATGCCCCACTGTGCGTGATTTGTTCTTGTACTGAATATTAACATTCATGATATATTATTTACTTTTTCTTTCGGATTTCCATTTAAAAGCAGAGGTAGGCTCAGCATTATGTAGAGTCTCTTTTTGATCAGTCCCTCTCCTTGTCACTTTCAATCAGTTAAGAATCGGTGATTGTATGGGAGCCAGAACTTCACTCATGCTCTGTAATCGAGCTTTGTGTATTGCCGTTGGCCTTTTATGATATCATTTTTAGAAAGTTCTCCTAGGAGCAATTTATCTGTAGATCGGCTCATGTTCTCAGTGAGAAGGACTCTAACCATATTGTTATGATACATCACAATACAAGAGCGTTCACCGCACATCTGGAAGGGACAAATGATGTGTCAGGAAAACCGGGGCTCCATCTCATTGTCTGGTAAGCGTTTGCATGTAAGACAGTTATTTCCATCTTCTCATTTTCCCTTTGCATACATTATCATTTTTGATGTGCTCTGTCTCCTCAAGCTGCAGAAGCTTGGACAAATTTCATTGTTTCCAGAAGCCACTATTACTCATGTCGTTACTGTTTATATATTGAAATCATATAGAACTGATGTCTTGATTGGTTTTTATATTGAATTGTTCCCGTCTGGAATAATAAATATGGTGAGAGAAGCTGCATTCCATGGCCTTGACTGGGTCAAAGATTATATTATTCTTTTTTATTTTTTTAGCAAATTCTTCTTTTTTACACATACTTTCATTTTTCTGACTTCCTGAAGTATACAGCAAAACAATATATACAAACTATCAATATAGTACTAATCAACCGGTAATATACTATGTGTTTTAGGCCGGCTTCACACCATGTTTTTACCCTGCCAGGTTGTGTCCGGTGTTTTGCAGAAGCACTGGACAGAACCTGACAGCCCCGGAAAA
This sequence comes from Allobates femoralis, assembly GCA_033576535.1. NCBI lineage: Eukaryota > Metazoa > Chordata > Amphibia > Anura > Aromobatidae > Allobates > Allobates femoralis. Next base: position 255,708,830 of record JARQOC010000001.1, on the reverse strand, counting down.
AACAGAACTGTTTTCTGCCGGAATCCTCCCTGCCGCTGTCCAAGTGCTGAAATCTCAGCAGTGGAGCTCTCCACATGCTGAAATTTCAGCTGGCAACTCTTTTAGCTGCGCTGTCCAGGTGCTGAATGAGTGCGGCTTGAATTTCAAAGCCAACGCTCGTTCAGCACTTGGCGTCCGGGAAGCGGTCCGATTTTTTGACGAATATGGGTCAATCTGGCGCCCATAAACTCCCATGTTATGGGGCGCCATATCTCATCAGATCGCACCGAATCTGGGAGGATTCGATTTTGGCTGATTTTTGCCCCAGACACAAAAAATGCTGCAAGCTCCGAATTTGTTTTCCAGGGCAAAAAAACTAAATCTGCCGGATCCTCAAGGACAGCACAAAATCGGATGGCAAATCACTGCCATCCAGCCTTATCCGGCCCATGGGGATATAATAGGGCCAAAATCGGATCTGGGGCTGTTCGGTTCACACCAGACAGCCTCAGATCCAGAAAATCGTGGTGTGAAGCCGGCCTTAGATTATAGGAAATACTTTACTAAAATATGCACCCAAGCAAAAAAAAAAAAAATCAGAAAAACATATTACCTACCAACTAAAACATCCCTGGTGGTGTACAGAAAGGAAGGGGTCAATATCACTAATTTTAATGTTCTAGTGTAGAATAGGGAAGTAGGTAAAACATCTATTGTTTGTGTTTCTCTGCAACACATATACAGTATTATGCACATATTGCTATACACAGGGGTGATAGTGACACGCCCCCCCAGGGCCATGGGTTACTCAAAACCAGGCAACAGTTCTGCTGGGGAGTCACGGGGGTCAAGACTAGACTCAGTGGCCCTGGATTTGTCAATAAAAGTTTGGGGGAATAAGGATCTAGGGATGGTTGTCGTGACACTACCCATGGTGTTCGGCTATTGATGGCTGACGCTGCAGTGTGGGACCTCTGGGGATGATGGGATTGCAGCTTTGGTGGTTTCGCTCCCTACCGGTGGAGTAGTTCCCTAGGGCAACCGGTGAGATGTTCAGTGAGGGAAAGTCGGCTGGGCTGTTCTGGCAGGAGAGGGGAATTGGGGCGTCTCACAGGCAGGTCTCCGGGGGCTTGCGCGTCTTATCAGTCTATGGCGCCGCAGGCGGGAAATTAACAGTCTCACACACAATTCTGAGTTCTATACCCAGTTTACTTATTTAGCTTTCACTTTGGTGGCACCACAGGGTGCTGTCCTTGCACAATCTCAGTCTGGATAGACCTCAGTGAACCGGGATATCAAGTCCAAGATACCCCCTTCATGTTCCTTTCTTCACTGGTTGCTCTTTCTCTCAGCGCTGCCTGTCCTCCTCTCTCCTGCTTGGACCTCTGCACACAGCACGGGTCCTCTCGGGCGACCAGTTCCAAGTCCCCTGACCCTAGTACGGCTGTTTTCTTGGCGAATGTGTCGGGAGTTGGCCACAGCTCCTCTACATCTCATAGCCTCTGGTTCCGTGGTTGGAGCGTAGTCTCCTTGCTACCTTCAGTGCGGTCCCCTGGTTCCCCTGACCTCTGCTTCACTCAGATTTAGGCACACGGGTGCATCACTCACTGCCTGCACCCCTAGGACTCTCTCTGTTCTTCTAGCAGTCTTCTGTTCCGGGACCCAGGATGAGTTCCTCGCTGCTCAAGTCCTCCGGATCCTCCTCTTTTCACTACTTCCTCCCGACTACCTAAACTAACTTCCCACTCTCCACCTTTCTTCCCTCCATCCCACTAACTAACCGAGCCCTCCCTCTATTGAGTCCACCTGCTGGTGCGAGTCCCTGTTGGGTGCTTTTGTGGATGTCTCAGACTCGCCATCCTGTTTCCCTGAGAACAGGAATACTACACTCGTGGGATGGGTGCAGTACCCCTTTGTGGTGATCAGATCGCAGGGGCGCCACAATATTTAGTCAGAACCAGTTGTTACAATTATAGCCATCTCTCAAGACGGGCAAGAAGAATTGCCCCAAATTAGACAATCACTCCTCTATACTGTAAAGGCATGTTTCCACTATCAGTGTTTGGACGTAGTGTGTTATCTGCTGTGTTGTACAGTACAAGCACAGTGCATGGGATTTACAGAAATCCTGTGCTCACTGTGTCTGTTTTCTCTGCAGCGTAAACTGATATGTGGAATGGCTCCCCGTCGTATGTTGCTGTTTTTTTTCTTTCTGTTTTTGCTTTCACCTAAATAAATCTGACCCAGCGTCAGTTGCACCCGGATTTCTTGTGTTCGCCTGAGTTGAATGCAGACACTATGTGCCCTTTGATATCGCAGCAAAGGCAATCCCCGAGCATGTTATCACATTTTGGTGGAGAATATGAGCAGCACGTTAAAAATGTCACACTCACACTCACTCCCAACCAATGAGTGAGATCCAGGAAGGAGCGTGGAACGCATATGCGTTCCACATCGCTGGAGCGACGTAAAGTGTAACGCACGTGCGTTCCACATCGCCGGAGTGACGTAATGCAGTGACGCACTTCCATTGCGTCACTTCCGGTGATGCGGAACAACACGTGACTGCTATGGAAGCAGTCATAAACAGCGGGGAATGACCGCGGCGGGTTGTTCAAACCACAGATGCCATGCACAGCTAGGCTGGGTAAGTGTTACCAGTGGTGAGGGCCTGGAGGGTGGTATAACTACAATTGGGAAACAGGATTGAGCATTGTTGCAGTGTAACCGGTGTACTAATGTAAACTTTTTGCACTGCTTCAGGCATCAAAACTTTGCCATAGACCACAAGGGGGATCTGCAGCGGTGTAGCGGTCCTTGCTTCCAAAAAACCATGACTCCCCTGATGAGAGTTTGACACGAAACGCGTCGGGAGGAAGGACGTGGTTGCATACATAAACTGAACAATTATTGAGTCGGCAACCTGTTGGTCAAAAAAGCCATAGGACCATATGGAGTTGGGAAGACTCAAGTGGTAACGATAAGAGACAACTCGGTGAGACCTTTCTAATTTGGGAAGTGTGGGTTTGTTGTGCTCTTGTTATATATTTCTCTTTCACCTGAGGACCACAAGAGATAATGGGACCTTGATCAAGGTAGTGAGAGATATAGGGGTGTACTTCAGGTACTAATAAAAAAAATGGTGCGAGGTTGGTAACCCCAGACGCTATGACCCTGTGATTATACAGGGATAGTTTTATATCACTGACCCTGGTGACAGTCACAGTGCTATCTTGCACTATTGTAGTTTTTATTTTGACTCTATAGTCATTTTACTAGATGACAAATAAAGGTTAAGTTTTAACCCCTTCAACCTTTCACCCTTTAATCACATTAATTTGATGGGCCATTGCTTCACACTACTGGTGTAGTAAGCCCTATACCCTGCTAACATTACTGAAAGCGCTGATACAATCCACAGCCTTGCAGCAAGAAGCTAATCGCTTAAGAATGGCACAGCTGAAGGAAGTGGTGGAAACGACACTTAGAGGCCACCAACATCTGCAGCAGGTCGCACAGCGCCTGGCGAGCGTATGACACGCCCACTCCAGGGACGGGGAAGACTCAGGAAACAGGCAGCAGTTGTTGTTCTTCCCTTCTCGGTTCTTTTCACAGGGACAGACGGGGGCCGAGACCCGGTCCCGTGACCCTGGTGGTGTAATTTTAAATAAACGGGCATAGATGACGGGGGTTGACTAGGGAAAGAGGTATTCATGATGCCACCTGCAGTATGTGGCCAGGGTAGCCGCCGCTGCTTCAGAACCTCTGGGGACAGTGACCGGTAACTTAGATGGTTCTGCTCCCCGCAGGTGGAGGGCGGTACCCAGGGCAGTAGAATGGAGGGGTCAGTTCATGCCTAGGCAGATGTTCATTGCGTCATCAGTACCCCGATGTCTCATGTGGCCTCTGTGGCCAGTGGTAGCCACTAAACAAAGTCTCACACACCACAGCTGCTCTGGAGTTCTGTTACTTTGTTTCAGCATGGCCGCCAGGATTTGTCCCTTGTCAACATCCGGTTCAGCGTTGTCTCCAGAACCGGGTTAGTGCAGTCACACCTTGGTTGGTGTTCCTTCCTTTTTCTTACTAGGTGTTTCTGTCTCTGGTGGTCTCTCTCTAAGTGCTATAAGGGGTAGTTCTCTTCTGGGGCAAGCGTGACACCACTCTGTCCCCCAGGCTCTCAGCACCTCCGCAGCACAGAGCTCAAGTATCGACAGCTACGAGTGCTTATTTGTACCCCCTCCCAGGGCACTGCTCTCTAGTTCAGCGGCCTTCCCCAAGTTGTGTCGGGTGTTTGGCCACAGCTCCCTTTAGAAGCCTGAAGCCTCCGGTTCAACGGTTTATCTAAATAGGCCCGATGCTATCGGATTGGGAGTGCAGTGAAATGAAGATGTATGCTCTCTCTCTCCATCTTCTTCCCCCTTCTCCTCCACTCTCATCTCTCATCCCCTTCCCTATTCAATGGTTTACAGAAAAACCCCGGTGCGACGCGTCCACATCTGATCACCACAGGACCTACATCAGCTTACCATCGCAAGCTGATTAGCTGATGTGTCACATGACCACATCATCGGTTTAAACCGGCCGCTCCCCAAAGCCGATCGGCGGGCAGCTGGTTTAAAACACTGAGTTGATGCGGTGTGGATCTGTCAGAAACCTCTAGTGATGTCACAGTCATGTGATGAATCACGTGACTGTGACATCACCAAAGGTCCTATAGGCAATGAGAGCTGGATGAGTTGGAGGCGTACGGGGGGAGATTAGTCCTGTGAAGGGGGGCAGCGGAGACTGGACAAAGGGGGAGAACGGGCAGGGGAGGAGATACCGGGCAGGCTGCTGGGATCAGGTGGGGGGAGTGTGCAGCTCAAGCGCCTGTGTAAATAGTAGTGACCTGTATGTCACTTGCGCAGGCGCAGTTCATGGCCATGAACTGCACCTGCGCAAGTGACACTGCCGTGTTACCTCATGGGATTCGGTTACAGCCAATTCAAAATCCCAGAGAGAGCAAACCTTCCATTGCCTTAATACCAGATGATGTTTACTTCGATACTTAGAAATATCAAAACCTTGGCGACAATCCTTTTCCCTCTTTGTTTTCAGGGGACAAATAGGGGAAAACATGCCTTCAAATCTACGATTGCTCGATGGCTTCATATGGCTATATCACTTTCCTAATCTTCTTTGGGGCATAAATATGTTCACTATTGAGGCAGCTACCTTAAATGCTCTGAAACACACTGAGTGGGGAGAGGTGCTGCCCCCCCCCCCTTTATTTTTGCCGTAGGTTTCCTGTTCCTGGGAGCGGGTACCATCCTCTTACCGTCGGTGCTGTCATGGCTCTGTAAAATCGATTTACCGGTAAGTAATTATTATTTTTATTCCTTCTGGCAGGCTTGGGTTTCCAGTCATAGAGCTGCGACTGGCACGGTTTTACTCATCATTTTGTGCATAGTGAGTGGCAGCTGTAACCACCCCCCAGTACTGACCGACAGCCAGCTATGCACTGATGCAATCCTAAACTGACAGTCAGTGCCTGGGGCGTGTTTACACTATGTACTGAACAGTGACGGAAGCTGAGACTCTATGACTGAAAGCCTGTATGGGGAAAGTAAAGTTAATTTCCTCCCCGAATTTGGGCTTTCAATGCAGTGCCCAAACAGTGTCAGAACAATATTGACCTGAAAGTTAACTCCATATCTGCAGGTTAATAGCATTTTGTTTACTTAAAAGGCTCCCTTTTTAAGTAACATACAAATCAGTAATAGTGGCTGAATCTAGTGATGAGCGAATATACTCGTTACTATTCATTACTCACACAGATAGTACGGTAGTCGCGATACGCATTACTTGTTGAGTATTGCTGGTGCTCGTGAGCGATGTGGTGATCGTGATCGATCTGACACAAATTGCCAGCTCCCTTCTGTGCACAATCGGAGCTGGCACCCCAGTGAGAGCAGATTGAATGTTAGCGTCAATTTTCACATCCTTGGCAAGATGTAAAACAGGTATCTCACCAGCGATGTGAAAAACGACACACCAGCGATCCAGAATTATACCGAGGTCGTTGGGAATTGTCTCTCCATAGCGTAGCATTGAGATTGTTGGTCATTGCCCCTGTCAAACACAACGATGTAGCGATCCCAGCGGGAACGCAACAACGCAGAAATGATCCAGAGCAATGTGTAACGATCAACGATCTCATAGCAGGGGCTATGGTGTGTGTCACACAGAACGACATCGCTAACGGGATCGCTGTTGCGTCACAAAATCTGTGACGCAACAGCAATCTCGTTATGTGTGACAGGGCCTTTAGAGTCTCTCTGGGGAGGTACAGCAAGGTGATTTATGCAGTAAAAATGCAAAAAAGCCCACAAAGCCCACCCTCCTACCCTGTACTGGAAAGACTCATTGTATAGCCGGATATGTATGGGAGGAGCCTATCACTAATCGACTGACATTGGACTTGCTGTTTGGACGCGTACATGAGTATTACAAAGTACTCGTTATGAGTATGGTGAGTGCAAATATTTTGCTACTCGCTCATCCCTAGCTGAATCCTATTCCCATCAGCTTTCAGACTATAAAATGCTGTCATTTAAATGGACATAGCAAAGTTTGGCCCAAGGTTTAAGGCTTTTGGATAAGTTTCAAGTGTCCATATAAAAAGTGAATATTTCTAATGATATAAGCAATATCATTCTTCTGTAGAAAGAGTGTGCTTTGACTGTCATATAAAAAAATAGAAGTGATGATAATGAACCATAGCAGGCTATAGACACGTGCTGATTTGTTAATTTTCTGGGTTTTATTCTTTTGTTATGGTCCCTTATTTTCTAATCAAGCCACTTTCCTGATTTTACACTGCTTTTTCCACATTTTTCAATGATACACTTTATCCAGAAGGTCATATTGCTTTATACTATTTCAGTTATGACAGTACGTAACCTTTATTATAATTGGATAGAAAGATTGATTTGTTTGGTAAAATGGGATGAAGCAACTTTTGTTTTGTTTCATATATTTACAATGATCTTTTCAGTCCTGAGAGTATCCTGTAAATAGGTACATGCTCAGATCTGTTACAGAATTAAATCATTAAAGGGAATCTGACAGCAGATTTTTGCTATGTAATCTGAAGAATACATGCTGCATGGGTTAACACAGAGATTTCAGCCATGCATCTTTTATCTCATTGTGGGTTGTTGAATAGCTGCTATGTGTTTTTTAGCACCAGCAGCTTATCATTGATGGGAAACAGCAGCACATAAGCCCATGCCATCACGCCCCCTGCTGGGATTAGCACCACTTTTCTACATACTTTGTGTACAGAACCTAGTGTGGGTGCGGCAGCTTTCAGCTTTGCCACATGACTACATTTAAAAACTTTGATTGTGTCAGAACCAGAGTATCCAGTAAGCTAAGTGATAGATCATTGGAGTCAGGGTTTCTTCTCTACATCGTGCTGCTCTCAGATAAGGTAGCAAAAACCTGCTTACAGATTCACTTTAAGTAGACATATACTGTAGGGTGATAAATTGTTCCACTTGGTACAGACAGTAACCATCTAGATCATCCTCATCACATAGGATTACAGGAAGAGAACACACTCTAACCAATGATCAAACTAAAACCAGACAGGCCCCACATATATCAATGGAGCCCCTCTGCTTTTTCTGAGTATTTTAAACAGGAATAATATGTAGGATGCAAATTCCATTTATCTCTTCAGTCCATTTGGTTTAAACTGAAAAGTTGAACAAAGATGTGAACAGAGCCTATGGCCGGGTTCACATCTAAAGGGGGTTGCGTTTAGCTTGCATAGCATTTGCAAGCACATGCAAACTCAATTCAAATACAATTGAAACGCATTTGAAAACGCACCCATTATATACTATGGGTGAACGCATGCAAACGCAACCCTAAGCGCAAGTGCAAAGTGAGGTTGCATTTGAACGCATGCGTTAGTCCAAGCGCACAGGAAACGTTGGCAGACACGTCTCTTGTGCGCTTGTACTAGCGCATGCGTTCAAATGCAACCTCACTTTGCACTTGCATTTAGGGTTGCGTTTGCATGCGTTCACCCGTAGTATAAAATGAGTGCGTTTGCAAAGGTGTTTCAATTGTGTTTTCATGCTTTTGCAATGCATTTGCATGCGCTAACACAGTGCAAACGCAATGCATGCAAACGCAGTAACGCACAGATGTGAAAAGGGCCTAACAGTTAGCATAAAGTCATCTGCCATCTAACCCAGGGGTCCCCAACACACTACACATTGTGTGCTCTGCGGTGGCTCCCGGAGTGATGTCACCGCCCCCTGCATGATTCATTACATTACCTCTCTTCTATTCACTAGCTGAGGAAAAGAACTACAGGAGAAGCCATCAGCCAATCACGGTGCAGCAGCCGGGCCCTGATTGGCTAGTGGCTTTTGCACTGTAATTGGCTGATGGCTTCTCTGAGGAAAAGAAGAGAGAGGCCGAGATGCAGCAGGTGCTGGGGGGGAGGGCGGTGAACGAAGTGTGTCTGTGTGTGTGTGAGATTGTGGCTGGAAGGGGAGGCTGAAGAGGAGGCTGGAGGGTTAAAGAGGAGACTGGGGGGTTAAAGAGGAGAGACTGGGGGTTAAAGAGGAGACTGGGAGGATAAAGAGGAGACTGGGGGTTAAAGAGGAGAGACTGGGGGTTAAAGAGGAGAGACTGGGGGTTAAAGAGTAGACTGGGGGGATAAAGAGGAAACTGGGGGTTAAAGAGGAGACTGGGGGGGGGTTAAAGAGGAGAGACTGGGGGTTAAAGAGGAGAGACTGGGGGTTAAAGAGGAGGCTGGGGGTTAAAGCAGAGACTGGGGGGTTAAAGAGGAGACTGGGGGGGTTAAAGAGGAGACTGGGGGGTTAAAGAGGAGAGACTGGGGGTTAAAGAGGAGAGACTGGGGTTAAAGAGGAGACTGGGGGGGTTAAAGAGGAGACTGGGGGGATAAAGAGGAGACTGGGGGGATAAAGAGGAGACTGGGGGTTAAAGAGGAGACTGGGGGTTAAAGAGGAGACTGGGGGCTTAAAGAGGAGAGACTGGGGTTAAAGAGGAGGCTGGGGGTTAAAGCAGAGACTGGGGGGGGTTAAAGAGGAGACTGGGGGGATAAAGAGGAGACTGGGGGTTAAAGAGGAGAGACTGGGGGTTAAAGAGGAGAGACTGGGGGTTAAAGAGTAGACTGGGGGGATAAAGAGGAGACTGGGGGTTAAAGAGGAGACTGGGGGTTAAAGAGGAGACTGGGGGTTAAAGAGGAGAGACTGGGGGTTAAAGAGGAGACTGGGGGGATAAAGAGGAAACTGGGGGGTTAAAGAGGAGGCTGGGGGATAAAGAGGAGACTGGGGGTTAAAGAGGAGACTGGGGGGGTTAAAGAGGAGAGACTGGGGGTTAAAGAGGAGAGACTGGGGTTAAAGAGGAGGCTGGGGGATGGAAAAGCAGGTTATGGCTGGAAGAGGAGGCTGGGGGCTGAAAGAGGAGGCTGGGGGCTGAAAAAGGTGACTGCGGGCTGAAAAAGCAGGCTGGGGTCTGGAAAAGGAGGCTGGGGGCTGGAAAAGGAGGCTGGGGCTGCAGAAGGAGGCTGGGGGCTGCAAAAGGAGGCTGGGGCTGCAAGGGGATAGAGAAATAAGAGATTCCCCACAAATAAGATGTAATGCATCTTTCAGGGATACAGGATACTAAACCCCACCCCTTCTACATGGCCCCGCCCCCTATAACACCCCCCGCCGGGCCTCAGAGAAATTATCATGCTTGACGCCGGTCCCCGGAGCAAAAAAGGTTGGGGACTCCTGATCTAACCAACACAATCCCTCAAGCATAAATGTACATCTGTTGTATACTCCAATATACTCCATACTCCAATAGCTAAAGCTTAGACTACTAGGGCCTCTTCATTAGCCAGAACATTAATCTCTGCAGTCACCACAGAGATTGCAAAAACAACCAGTCACATCCACAGACAAGGGGACCTGTAGAAGTTTGGGTTCTGCGGATATAGCCAAATTTTATATAAGGTTCTGTTATGGACCTAAACTTGACTTGAACCTCAATGGAAGTCAATGGTCAATGATTGGGCAATTCGGCTCTCCACTACCATACAGCCAGTCATACACAAAACACTCCTGGAGAAGGGAAAGTTATTTTCATTTTATTTTTGTGTACATACTTCGTCCGGTAACACTGATTTTCCTCCCTGCACCAGCCCTTTGAACAATACAAGTGGCTTGCACTGGGGCAAGCACCAAGTGTACCCAATCACAGCGAAGCTCACTCTAGTGATTTGCGTATATAAAGCACCCGAACTCCAGATCTGATCACTGAATATTATTGTAAAGTCTGTTCAGTGTGAACACCAAACGTTAAAGTCCAGTTCACTCATCCCTAGTCACGTCCTAAAGTTTCTTAATTTTACTGTTAGATTTCATCATTGTCCCCATCGGGGATCATAATTTAATTTTGTTATCAGTATGGGCCTTTTCACATCTGTATTTCTATTCCGTTTGGCTTGCAATTAGTTTTGACAGCATGTGTGTCAAAAAACGCATTGCACACAGATGCGTTAACGCACCCATTCATTACAATGGTAAACGCATTGAAAACGCATGTAATAACACATGTCATTTTCTGAAATAGCAAAACGTATGTGTTTTTGCAAACACAGCCCAAAACATGCCCTGCAAGGTTTTGGGCTGTGTATGCAAAAACGCATGCGTTTTGCTTTTTCATAAAATGACATGTGTTATTACATGCGTTTTCAATGCGTTTTCCATTGAAATCAATGGGTGCATTAACACATGCGTTTCTTTGCGTTTCTGTGTGTTTTTGCAGTGCAAAAATGCATAGCAATGCAAACGCAACCCCCCTTAGATGTGAACTTAACTGTTGTCTTTGGAGGAGGAGAAGACTCTACAGTACTTGAAGGAAACCCATGCAAACACAGGGAGAACATACAAACTCCTTGCAGATGAAGTCCTTAGTGGGATTTGAACTCAGTGCTGCAATGCAAAAGTGCTAACCACTGAGCCATCGTGCTACCTCTAAAGTGGCAGTATAGTAAGTCCAGGAGTCCATGACTTTAATGAAAAACGGAATTTCATATCATATACTTGGTTCTTATGCACTGACTTGCGTATAAAACCAATGAGTGCAATGCAAGGAAAAAAATTGCATTTCACTCAGACCTATGTTATTTAATGACTCAGTGCTGATCATCTGCAAATTATACCTCAGTTGTAATAGGCCTGAAGAAAAAACGACAGCAAGCTGTGTATGGTTGCGTATATCAGAGTAGTCTCACCAATGCAAGACTATGGGGGAGAGAAAAAAATTGGACGTCACACAGACCATCCCTATGCTGTCTAATTTTACGGATACTTTGCCATTCTGTAACATACAACACTGATTGGTTTTGTAAATGATTGTGGAATAATAGTTGAGGAGAATAAAATACATTCCATACAGATGTCATACTAGGCAGGAAAATAATCACCCTCTCGCAATGCACTTGAAATACCAAATGGATCTCACTCAACCAAGTTTTCAGGATAAAATTTGGACCAATTTTTTACACAACTAGGAGTGAGCGCTAACAATTACTATGGGCCTTTTCACATCTGCATTTGGGCTGCGTTTGCGTTTTTATGCGTTTTTACGACTAAAAACACGTCCATAGGCTGCAATGCAAAACGCATTGCAAATGCATACAGCGTGGGCTGCTGCATCTAGGGCTGTGTTTTTGCAAAATGACATGCGTTTTTGCATGCGTTTGCAATGCGTTTTGCATTGCAGCCTATGGGTGCGTTAATGCATGCGTTTGGACGTGTTTTTAGTCGTAAAAACGCATACAAACGCAAATGCAGGCAAATGCAGCCCAGTCTTAGATGTGAACTGGGCCTATCTGATCAATTACCAGACATCATGTCATTCTTTAGGGCTCGGACACACTCTCCTAGTTACATCCGAGTTTGACGGACGAGACTTGGAAGAGGCTGGAACAGTGACCCGGAACAGCCTCCCCCTCTCTGGACGGGGAGTGTGGAGATGCACAAAAACACAATCAGCTGACAGTCCCTCCTGACAGGGAGAGGTCGATCAGGGTCACTGCTCCAGCCTATTCCGAGTCTCGTCCGTCAGACTCGGATGTAACTGGGAGAGTGTGTCCGAGGCCTAACTGTGAAACATTTACCCATTTATCAGTTTCCTCATTTGAGAGCTTTCTTATCATTATGTTTGTTTTGTATATGTATCGTACACGTGTTTTCCTTTTGTTTTTTGTTTGTTGATTGCTTTGCTCCTGGATCTGGGTCCAGTTGTATCTGTTCACTTCACTAGTAATGTTTTGTCTGGCGCTGACTTTGATAATTTGTTCCAAGATAATCTCACCACTGTCAGTTTTCTCTTTTCCTTTACCCTGATGTCATCACAGTGCCTTTGGATCCTTTGTTAGGTTCAACTTGTACAGTTCCTTAATTATTTTCAAGATGTCTGTGGCCCTAATGTATATGCTATGTGTGAATGCAATCATTGTGTCCACGTGTGGGAGGTCTCACCTTGCACTTTACAGCGTTATGTAAATATATATGCTAATATGCTTTGACATCAATAAAGTTGTTTTAACCTTTTTACCAGTGGATAGGGTATGTATAAAATAAATTTATTCAAACTCACCTACTGATGTCTTCCTAGACTTTGTGAAGATCCATGATATGAGACAATAAGCTGGGACTTCCTTGTTCCACCAGTCACCGCCAGACTGATCAACTCTGATTGCCTACAACAGTCACTTGATTTTGAGCAGCATGTCATCATAAAACATTCAATGACTCAAGTCACCTGACCGCTGCAGTCAATCACAGGCAGCAGTTGGTGGTTGATGTAATGGTGAAACCAACATTTCCTGTCCCTACACAGTCCAAGAAAAGACTTGTGATGTATCCAGGTGGATACTATTAAATGGGTATTGCAGAGTTTATTAATTTTTAGGGATTTTATTTTACCCGAACAACTCCTTTAACCTTTAATTTTTATTATTCATATGGAGATAGCGGATATATTTGCACTTTCACAGCACCGTTTTCTCAGTGCATTTTTTTTTATTTTATTCTCAGTGTCACAGCTTTTTTTTTTTAAGAGACCTAAGTATGAGAGCTTGCTTTATCATCTGTGGCCCACTGTGGATCCAGTTCCCTGGACTTCAAGAAAAATCAGTAGTTTACTAAGGGTACCGTCACACAAGGCCATATCGCCGCCGATTACATAGGTGATGCAGGGGCGTGGCCTATCACCGGCGACATCGCCGCTTCGTCGCCTAATATAAAGTGGCGATGTCGGCACTAAATATCGCCTCTGAGTGGTGACTTGTTTTCACAGCGCTGCTCTAAAACCAGGCGAACACTTTGGGGCGATGTGTACACATCGCCCCATGTAACATGGCGATCGCCGGTGTTACAGGCGATGGGAGCCGTAGGCTCCCATGTTACAGCATTGCCGCTGGGGTTTGTGGACACCCCAGCGACGATGGCGGCTATAACATCGCCGGTGTGTCGCCGGAGGTATCATTGCATGTGAACATGCGATGGCGATGCTGGCAGGGCACCAAAAACGTGCGCGCCTCCGAGCGCCGCCGGTGATATCTCCGGCGATGTCACCAGGTGTGACGGTACCCTAAGTTGCCTGCAATAGTCACTAATGAATAGCAAAAATGTAGTACGGTATTATATGTGACCATCCAAATCAATAGGTGTCCCATTTAGCTCACAAGAAATAGAAGGGTTTTAATTTTAATGTAATATAATTGTTTAGATTGTGAGCCCCAAGATAGAAAGTGTTGCAAAATGTATGTAAAGCACTATGGAATTAATAGTGCAATATACCGGTAAATGAATAAATATTATTATATTAAAATATTATTATAATGGGAAATACATAAAATAGTTTTCTTTTATTGTATTCATTTTTAGGTTTTATGCAAAACAAAAAACATTTAAATAACATCAGGTTTGTTGAGAATGTAATGTAGAGCGGTAGTCTACACAGCAGCTCTTCTATTAACAAGCAATGTATGAATGGCTTTACTATGTGAATGGTGTTTGCACACTACAGCATGGTTTGCCGTGGATGTTGGCTTTACATCTGCAATGAAATATGTGCATAGATTTTTGCAGATAAAATAAAAAAGCCTGTAGCCACCATCTATTCGAGAGCTGTTACAGAGGTGTTGATAATCATGTTCCTGGGGCTTACATTACTTTGTGATGTCTGCAAGCCCTGCATCCAATTACTGCCGGTTTCTCTCTCAGCTGAACTCCAAACTCGGCCATGGACTTCCATGAGAAGTCCTTGTTGGAGTTTGAGCACTGGGAGGAAACACAAGAAGTTCAGTGTTTAACAGATTCAGTTTTATATAGAGGAAGGACATGATGTTAGCAGCAGACAGACAATCACTGGTATTTTGTAGTAATGCATGGGGTGACATCAGTAGAAGTGTATAATTGGGTGTCATCAGTATATAGTTGTTGCTAAAGAACAAATATACTGATGGTTTGTCTAATAGGGACATTGTATAGAGAGAAGAGGTGAGGCTTAGGACTGAACCCTAAGGAACCCTGACAGTATTTACAGTCTTTACATCTGGCACCACCGGACTTGTTGGCAACGGTTCATGTAAGAAATTATCTTGAATAATTGTGGGATAGGTTACCAATATTATAGACCTTGGCAACTTCTTTAACTGTTGCCAAATTCTAGCAATATCCCATCACTTACTTAGGTAGGGATATAGGAATACCCCTCAAACTTAATGTTTAGCAAAATTACACTTCATCTGGAGTTAGAGAAATATTAGGCGTTGTTGAAGTACAAGGTGGGCCATTTATAGGGTGGATCATTTATATGGATACACCCAAACAAAATAAGAACGGTTGGTGATATTAACTTACTGTTTGTGGCACATTAGTTTCTCCCCTCCCATATACTAACATGCCACAAACAGGAAGTTGATATCACCAACCGTTCCCATTTTGTTTGGGTGTATCCGTATAAATAGCTCATCCTATAAATGGCCCCCCCTGTATAGTAGCGAATCTCAATTCAGGAAAGCTTGTAATTGCTCTTAAAAAACACATGGGAAGAGGAGAGAACTCTGCTGATCATAACAGCTTACACTTTATAGGAGAGAGTGACTTACCCAGTGACTCTGGAGATGAAAAGTTACTCTCCTATACAAACTGTGCTCCACTGGGAATGTTAGCCTGCTCTGTAAGATATGGTGTCAGGCTCGTTTTTTCTTTTATTAGGAATCACGAAGCGAATCTCAAAATGTTCAAATTTGCATGAAATCCTCCAAAGATCAATCTGCTTATGCCTAATAACAAATAAACAGATTTTAATTGAAACACATACAAATGGGATAGGGCACTGTTGTGCCTTTCAATGTCCTTTTAACTAATTACTGTCACATGTGTAGTACAAACAATATCTCTCCAACTGTTCATAGCTGTAAATAATGCATTCCGCATGTATTTGAAACCGAGTCTGTTACTTTCACACATGAATAAGTGTTTGCAACTTTATAAGCTTAGCAGCTTTTCTTTGTCCTTCTGATTCCCATGAGACAGCTGGTGTTTGTCTTCAGCACTTAAACAGTATATATCAATATTTTATTTGCAGGCACTAAATAACTAGTTTCTTCTCTTTAAAAAAAAAATTTTTTATATATATATATGTATATATATATATATATTTATCTATTATATAAAAGCCGAAGGCCACTTCCGGAGAACCCGAAGGGTTACTTCCGTGACGGCCTTCGACCATGCTGCTGACGTCACAGTGCGGGGTAGCCGCGCGGAACTTTCCGTGCAGCTACAGGCGCCGGCGTTTCAACGTTCCGCTCGCCCCCCTCACTACTGTCTCATCAAACACACACACACACAGCCTCTCACTACAGTCCTCCCAAACACACACACACCATCCCAACCACATCACACATACACACTCACACACCCACACAAACACACACACACACACACACTGTCAGCGTCCACCCGTAGTTCATACATACCACCCCGTCTTCCTTGATCGTCCCGTCCTCTGGGTCATCCAGACGTCTTCCCTCCGATCCCGACCTCTTCTTACTCCGGCCGGGAGCTCCACGTCCTGCTTCCTCTTAGCCGGCATATTCCCCGAAAAATGCCTCAACCAAGATGGCGGCCGCAATCATTCTTTAGTTCCCGCCCACAGTCCCCGCCCAGTCCCCGCCCACAATTACGCCCCCTCAGGTCGTGCCCGCCATCTTGGTTGGGGCAAATACCGTTTCAGCCGCACAGCACATTTCTCCTGCTTCCCCTCTGCCCCTCCAGCCTCTTCCCCTCCAGCCTCTTCCCCTCTGCCCCTCCAGCCTATGCCCCTCTGCCTCTTCAGCCTCTTCCTCTCTGCCCCTCCAGCCTCTTCCCCTCTGCCCCTCCAGCCTCTTCCCCTCTGCCCCTCCAGCCTCTGCCCTCCAGCCTCTGCCCCTCCAGCCTCTGCCCCTCCAGCCTCCGCTCTCCCCTCCAGCCTCCGCTCTCCCCTCCAGCCTCTGCCCCTCCAGCCTCCGCTCTCCCCTCCAGCCTCCGCTCTCCCCTCCAGCCTCCCTGTCCTCTGCCCTCCAGCCTCCCCTGTCCTCTCCCCTCCAGCCTCCCCTGTCCTCTCCCCTCCAGCCTCCCCTGTGCTCTCCCCTCCAGCCTCCCCTGTCCCTGCCCTCCAGCCTCCGCTCTCCCCTCCAGCCTCCGCTCTCCCCTCCAGCCTACGCTCTCCCCTCCAGCCTACGCTCTGCCCTCCAGCCTCCCCTGTCCTCTGCCCTCCAGCCTCCGCTTTGCCCTCCAGCCTCCGCTCTCCCCTCCAGCCTACGCTCTGCCCTCCAGCCTCCCCTGTCCTCTGCCCTCCAGCCTCCCCTCTCCTCTGCCCTCCAGCCTCCGCTCTGCCCTCCAGCCTTCCCTGTCCTCTGCCCTCCAGCCTCCCCTGTCCTCTGCCCTCCAGCCTCCCCTGTCCTCTGCCCTCCAGCCTCCCCTGTCCTCTGCCCTCCAGCCTCCCCTGTCCTCTGCCCTCCTGCCTCCCCTGTCCTCTGCCCTCCAGCCTCCCCTGTCCTTTGCCCTCCAGCCTCCCCTGTCCTCTGCCCTCCAGCCTCCCCTGTCCTCTGCCCTCCAGCCTCCCCTGTCCTCTGCCCTCCAGCCTCCCCTGTCCTCTGCCCTCCAGCCTCCCCTGTCCTCCAGCCTCCCCTGTCCTCCAGCCTCCCCTCTCCTCTGCCCTCCAGCCTCCGCTCTCCTCACCCCTCCATATGCAATGTACAGTATGTGTATATATGTGTGTATGTACTCACTTCCGTCACTTTGTCCGCACTTCCCTCACTTTGTCCGCACACATACACACACACACACACACTCCGCTATAGTTAGCACCGGCCCTGCATCAGCCGCCTGGATCCTCAGTCGACATGTCGCCACCCCCAACTACTGGATCCATTATCTCGTCCAAGAAGTGTCGCCAAACTTCCCGGATGCCATATTCGATCCAGTCGTCCGCGGGTGGCGACATGTCGACTCAGGATCCAAGCGGCGAGGAAGACGCAGGGTTGGTGCTAACTATAGTGGAGTGTGTGTGTGTGTGTGTGTATGTATGTATGTGTGTGCTGACCACTCTGCCCACGCCGCTGCGCTGACCAATCTGACCGCACTCATTGCTAACCACTGAGCCACCGCACTCACTGCTAACCACTGAGCCACCGCACTCACTGCTAACCACTGAGCCACCGCACTCACTGCTAACCACTGAGCCACCTGTATACACACAATTCATTTCACCGCACTCCCCTAACTATTAGTAAATAGACTATATATGGATTCTAGACTACCCGATTCTTTAGAATCGGGCCGCCATCTAGTATATATATATGTATTGAACACATAAAGAAGGACAGGTGCAAAAAGCTATGAAAATTCATGACACCAGCTTAAATATGTCAGTAATTAGAAAGCAAACCTGGCACTTAAACTAAAAAAATTATATCATTTGGTTAAACTGATGGCCTATACAATGTGTCTAATTACCAAGGTGACACACAAGAAACATCTCATGATGGGTAAAACCAGTGAGTTGTCTCAACACCATCACAACCTTATTGTTGTAAAACATGTCGATGGCATTGGTTATAGAAGAATTTCTCAACTAGTGAAGGTAAGCAATATTGGGACAAAATAAAGAAGTGGAAATAACATTATTTTACAATAAACCAGCCATGAATAGGTGCTCCCCACAAGATTTCAGACAGAGAAGTGAAAAGAATTATCAGAAGAGTTGTCAAAGAGTTGTTAATACTTATTTCAGCCACCATATACAGTATATGTATGTGTGTTGGACAAATCCCAAAAATTGCTAACAAACTTCTCTTTTAAAGGGGTCATAAATTCAATTGCAACCAAGGAAACATTTTTAAAGTTTATGTTTTGTGAATGATTTTGCTGAGGACTTGTTACACAGTATTATTACAATATCAGATTTAATGATATAATGGATAGATTTAATCATACAAATTGATTACATTATTAAAACTGTGACTACACATGTCAGATTGGCAGCATCATTCTTTTTTGAAATTTTAAACTCAGTCTCCATTCACAAAACCTGATTAAAGCCCCTTTCACATCAGCCTTTTTGTCCGGATCCAGCCGACCCGGACAAAAAAAACGCATCTGTCGTATGTGCCACCTAGCGGCCGCAGCTGCTGTACACTTGCGGAAAGCCCCATGCATTCTCTATGGGGCTTGCGGCAAGTTAAGTATTGCTACGATCTGGCACTTGTGGCAGTTGCGGACACAAAAAAAACAAGCAAGTGCAGGATCACGGCAATACCACCCTTGCCGCACTTGCTGCAAGCCTCATAGACAATGCATGGGGCTTGCCGCAAGTGTACCACAAGTGCGGCAGGATCCGGACAACAACGCTGATGTGAAAGGGCCCAAACAGCTCCTCAGTCTTTCCCCGGCTGTGGAGATTTTATACTGCTTGATACAAGCTTTCAACTGTCAATCTGGCTGTGTGGGTGGAGAATGAGAAACACTTATTCTCATGAGCTCTATCATTTATTAGATAGACTCTTAAAGTGATCCTGTCACCAGATTTTTCACCTATGAACCAAAACTAACACTATCAGCAGCACCTGTTCTGCATTTCATGAAGGTGCATATTATGCCTTGACTCCCCCTGTACACACCAGAAATACCTTGTAAAAATCACACTCTCTGTATTTTGGTCTATCCAGTCCTATGGGTGTGCTCTCCGTACTGATTGTCGTTCTCTTCTTATGATTGACGTGGATGACACTTCTGCATCATCCACATAGCTGAGAGAAATCTTGCGCCTCTGCAGAAACCTCACCGCCTCACACAACAGTACATGCACAAATGGACAAGGTCTCAGCTCAGGTGGGAGATTTCCCCTGGCTATGTGGATGATGGTGTTATCCACATCAATCATAAGTGGACGGTGATCAGCATAGAGAGGAAGGACAAATGGCGGAGCAAGCATACTCATTTGACCCGGCAGATTTAAATACAGAGCAGGAAATTTTCAAAAGGTATTTTAGGGGTGTACAGGGGGAGTTAGAGCATAATATGCACATTCATGAATGCAGTACAGGTGCACCTGAAGGTGGTAGTTTTGGTTTATACATGAAAAATCGGGTGACAGGTACACTTTACAGAGTTACTCATTGGACATATAAAAAATGTTGTAGTTTCCCTACACTATGAAGCTGAGCTACTTCATACACTTGTATGATCTTAAAAACTCTTGTAATTGACTGTAATTGACTGTGACAGGAGCTGCTCTTCACCCCCACCCGCCCGTATGGGTCATTACTTTACCCACTAGTGTGCAGCTCCCAACTGTTATTCAGTCTCCTAAAATAGATGCTCCTCAGTTCAAGGAGGGAGTGTGATGTCTCAGAAGCTGCCTGCTGCAACAGCTAGGCAATTCTCCAGATATCTGCATCCATGACATGCCTCCTATCCTTGGATTGACTGCAGGAGAAGTAGATAGCAGAATACTGAATCACAGCTGGCAGCATCTGGGATGTCACACACACCCTATTCTCCCAGCTATTATCAGCAGACTCAGGGCTTTTCACTTTTTTTATTTTACTTCTCAAATGTAAGTGTCCAAGGTTCTTTGACCGATATACATTCCTTACACTACAGGCAATAACAAAATGGCTGTATTTTGACATCACTTCCTGCTCTGCAGTTATAAAATGAAGCTTTACCTCTCTTAATGCTCTACACAACCATTCATGTGTTGGCTAGTATAATGGCAAGCTGCTCCATGCTCTATTTTAGCCTTCTGCATTTGGAGCAAAAAGAAAAGAGGAATATCTAAAATGTTTTATGCATAAGACAAAGATGAGCAGGAAGAGACGTATAGCATAAGCCTGTAGCTGCAGAGCAGGAAGTGATGTCACAGGAGAGGTTTTAATTCAGCAATGTCAACTGCATAAGCCGGTAACATGCAGCCATTTTTTATGTCCTTGGTGCTGAGGGCCAATAGTTTAGGAAGCAGCTGGGAAAGTTGCATAAAGTACCACAATGTAAAAGAAAATGAATTTGTATGTTTTATTTTAAGAAATTCAGAACTCCGTTCATTCTGTATGGTAGAAAGTTGGTGTGAGATTTTCTTCTAGACACATAAATGAATCCATGTATTGTAAACCTAAATATAAATGAAATCAATCATAGTCCTGGATTAATTATCCACCACACAGAAAATTTGCAATTACAGAGTATATACACACAGAACGAAATACCTAAGGTTAAAGAACCACCCTAGATCTATTGGTGGTAAACTCAAGTATCTTAGCCAGTGTTATAATTGATAGTGAACTTGCAAAGCAATTAAAATGACAGCACGTATTAGATTACTAACGTTGAATATGAATGAAATATTCAGCAGTATTGCTAATTTCTCTTACATTATACAGCATTTCATATTTGCATTGCTAAGGTCTCACAGGAATTATAATAATGTACTCTTAAAGGGCATTGTTGAAATTATGATTATCTCAGTAATCAATTTCACCCACACATACCACTTGCTGTTTTGTGAATGTCATATCAATGCTTAGTTTTCTGTAATTCTCATGTCTCGAATGTTTGAACGCACAAACATATGAATGAATAAGGGAATCAGTAGCAAAGAGCCAAAAACTTTGAAAAAGGGTAATCCATTCTGTAATCTATAATGCATCCATAAATATTCTCATTATCCTTGCCTTTAACATATGGCACATTGCATAAATAAATCAAACCGACGCTGCAAAACGAATTAGATAGCTAAGCTTTTTACATTGAAATGTGTTTCGACAGGAGCTGATGTTTTATGCTGTCGACTGTATTGCAATTTTGTTTGGCTCACTGCGGCTGTAGATGTATATTGGATCATTTCTGCCAGAGAGCTAGACTACTTATTTATGGTGTATTACCTTTCATAGCACCTGAATCACAAAGTGATTGTGCAGCAATATGTTTTGCTATGTTGTTATTGTATTGTAGTGATGGTTGGACAAAGCAAAACTTAATGCATGAATACTCATTTGTGATATGTATCGAGTGTCTGAACCAAAACTGATGAATCCTTGAAAGAACATGCAGGCTTAAAACTTTAATATTAATAAAAAACACGGTTGCCTAACTTCTAAGACTAATGCCAGCCAAGACACAAATGGGGGCATTCTCTTATTATAAAGGTTAAAAGAACAGAGGCAGTACTGCACCAATAATCATGCAGAGATCTATGTTAAATGAGGGAATGGTGAGAGTTCCAGTTAAGCCACATTTGTCTGACTCAGGAGGTGCATACAAAAAGAGGACAGTCCATCACAATCCAACAGGCAATAGAAAAACAGGTAAAGGTGGCACTCACCATGTCGTAAAACAATCCTTTACTCAAAGACTAAGTAAAAACATCACAGTGGGAACAAAATGATGTGGGACCCTGCACGTAGCTTGCATCATTTTGTTCTACCTGTGTTGTTTTTACTTTGGCTGTGAATAAAGGGTTGTTTTACGACATGGAAAGTGCCACCATTAACTGTTTTCAACTTGCCTGTTAAATTATCGTAAAGGTTACATTCTGTTCAACAATATTTTGTATCTAAAGGAAACCTTCATAAGAAAAAGCGCTATTAGCCAGGTTAATAGTGTCTTGAACCTGTCAGGTGTCAGCCCCAGTTCCAGGAGGAAATTAATATTATGCCTCTCATCTTTCAGTCATGTGGGTGGAGCTGGTGTGCGTTCAGTAACCGCTCCGACCACTGACTGACAGTTCAGTCTAATACTGAAGTGGCAGTAAGCCAGTGCAACTGTTGCATTTACAGCTGTTACTCACTATACACTGAGCAGTGACTGAACTTGTGCCGCCCCCTCTTCCCCCTAGAGATAAAGTTCACTTCCTCCCAATGGCAGGGTTCTAAGTGCAGACACTATTAACCTGCAGATTAACACCTATCTGCAGGCTAATAGCATATTTCACTTTACATCTTCCATTTAAATATTGAAATATTAGTAGTAGGAGCATTCTTCAAATTCAACTCTTTAATTTTGAATCTCCGCTTTGACATACAAAAAACATGTTACATTGCTTATATCTGATATCTTCTATATAAAACAAAGACCAACATTCGTGGTGTGGTGGATGCAGGGTGCGTTCAGGGACTACACATGCTTCGCTCAGGTGAGCTTCAACGGGTCCACCGGATGCACCCCTCATCCAACACCCCACTGGCATGTCACTCATGTGCAGTTTAAATTAAAGAAATCCCAATTCAACAGAATGGTGAGTGCTGCCTACTATTATTTCAAATGAACTTTGTGACTTTGCAAACAAAGGCACCACACCACGATTCAGTAGTAGGACTGGTCCTGTATTTCCTCCACAGCCAGAGCTCCACAGTAATAGGCAGTGGTGCGGGTCATTCTCATAGTTCGTTTAACATACTGTATCTCTCTACAGCCAAGCAAAATTAACACAACTGTATTCCAAACTCTTACAGCAATGAATTTACCAACCTGGCATATGCACCATCGCTTTTCCAATCACTAGTAGTCAACCACTTGCTGGCCTGATTGGATTTGGGATCATGTTTTATAAATGTAGAGATGCGGACATCAAAACAGATATTTAGGACATACCCTGACAACCCCTTCCCGACCTGTGACTTTGTGTAATGTCATAAAAGTCAGTGACTTCCCGACTTGTGATGTTCCACAATGTCATGGCGGGATCGTGGCACCATTGCCGTTGTAACCACCGTCACGCTCCGGTGTTCTGTGATTCTTATCACAGAACACCGGAGCTTGATGTCAGGGGGATGGATTCCTCCCACCCCCCCCATCCCCACGATCGCTGTGATTAGCTGTTGAACTGCCAATTACAGGGATCGTCACTCCAGCTATGGAAGGGGCTGTCATAGCCCCTTTCATAGGATGGAGTGCTGGAGGGGCAGGTATCACCCCCTCCACACTGATGGGAATGATCTGATGGTAGTGATAACTCCCATCAGATGAAGCATAGCAGCAGTGCAGGCCTGCATGTGCCCACCCGCCGCCTGCCTATGCCCGCTGCTCCACTACAGCCTGATCTCCCTGCATCACATAGCGGATCGCTGTGCCCTGGCTCTGTCACACCCTAAGTGCTGTGATCTTATGATCACAGTATTTAGGGTCCAGGGAGAGGGAGCACATAGTCACTTACCTCTCTCCGCGGTGATCGGCTCATCGTAATGTAATTACGATGCCATGGCAACTTCCGGTCACCTGACCCAAGCCTCGGAGATCATATGATCTCTGAGACTTGAGTTTGCCACAGTGATGGTGCAATGTATGGTAATGATGTACCATACAGTGTACCATTACTATGACCCCAGAGACTACAATAAGAGGATGATTGATCCCTTGCTGCAGTCTCTGGGGTCACAGTGGTGGTGCACTGTATGGCAGATCATTGCCATACAGTGCACCATGTGTGTAACCCCAGAGACTGCAGAAAGAGGAATGTTGATCCCTTGCTGCAGTCTCTGGATGTAGCAGAGGTGATCTAGAGACGTGGGACCATCGTTGTGGACTTTGTCGGATGGCAAGATAAAGATGGACTCTAAATTTGTGTTTGTGTTTTTTTTCTACTAAAAAGATTTTTCTTTGTGCGGTGTACTTTTTTACTATTTACTAGATATTCCAAATGGCCGGGTCTAACATTGGTTAACATTATGAATCTCGGGCTTAGTGGCAGCTGCCAATAAAAAAAAGCTGGTATTAACCCCTTAATTACCCAATTTGCCACTGACACCAGGGCAACTGGAAAATCTGTGTACAGCACCAGAAAATGGCACTTCAATGAATGCACCATCTTCTGGGACTGCTGTGGGCTGCAATTTGCAGCATAGGGGGCCCTGAATGCTTGGCCCTCTCCATGCTGAGGATTCCAGCCCCCAGCAGCCTAGTTGTACCTGGATGGACCAAAAATACAGTGAAGCTCCATGGTTTTTTTTTCCCAAATAATTTCTATAAATAAAAAAAATCTATGTCGGGCTTCGCTGTATTTTTGGTTGACAACCCGGTACAACTAGGCAGCTGGGGGGGGTGGCAGACCATAGTTGCCAAGTTGTACCTGGTTGGCAACCAAAAATACGGCAAAACCCTACATCTTATTTTTTTATTATTATTTAAGTCTAAAACCAAATAATTACATATAGCTTCAACATATTTTTGGTTGACAGCCATGTATAACTTGGCACCTAGGGGCCAAATTCCTCAGCATGGACAGGCCTAAACATTCTGGGCCCCACACTGCGAATTGCAGTCCATAGCCACACCAGAAAATGGCGCATTCATTAGAGGCACCATTTTCTGGTGCTGTAACCAGACTCTTCCAGTTGCCCTGGTGCCGGTGGCAAACTGGGTAATAAAGGGGTTAATGGCAGCTTTTTTTTATTGGCAGCTGGCAGTAAGCCCGAGATTCATAATGTTGGGCTAATGTTAGACCCCGTCACTAGGAATCTCTAGTAAATAATACACAACACTCAGAGAAAAATAATTTTATTAGAACAAAAAACAAACATATCTCAACTCCATCTTTATTACTCCCACATAACCTTCCACGATCCTTCATCCAGAGTCTGCAGGGAGAGAACAAGCGTCCTCTCCCTGTAGAGTCTGCAATCACACTGACCTCAGGGATTCAGCGAGTGATGTCCCCGTGGCAGTCAGAGACTGCCACAGGGGAGTGGTGACATCATTCGATAAGTCACCAGTTGCAGTGAACTCAAAATGTTGTCACTTGTTGGGGGTTTTCCACTGTTTAGGCACATCAGGGGCTATCCAAACAAGACATGACACCCACAAACCATGCCATCAAAATCTGTGTTCCAAAATGTCACTTCCTCCCTGCAGAGCCCTGTCATGCTCCCAAGCACTGGTTTTCTGCCACATATGAGGTATCGGCGTACTCAGGAGAAATTTCCCAACAAATTTTATGTTTCCTTTTATCTTGTTACCCATGTGAAAATGACAAAAATGAGATTAAAAGAACATTTTCGTGGAAAAAATAAGTACTTTTTCATTTTCTCAGATCAATGTATGAAGCATCTGGGGGTTCAAAGTCAAATGTCAAATATCGCTCCTTCCTTCTCAGCCCTGCTTTGCGCCCAAACAGTGGTTTTCTGTCACATATGAGAGATCAGTGTACTCAGGAGAAATTGGCCAACAAATTTTAGGAGTCATTTTATCCTATTGCCAATGTGAAAATGAAACAATTGAGGCTAAAAAGCATAATTGTGTGAAAAAAGTTCTTTTTCATTTTCACGGCCCAACGTATGAAGCACCTGGGGGTTCAAAGTGCTCACCATACATCTACAGTAGATACATTCCTGGGGGGATTAATTTAAAAAATATGATCATTTGTGAGGGATTTCGAATGGTGCTCCTTCCCTTTGAGCCTTGCTGTGCACCCAAACAGTAGTTTTTGACCACTATGGGGTATCGGCGTATTAAGCAGAAATTGCACAACAAATTTTAGGGTCCTTTTTGTGCATTTACCTTTGTGAGAATGCGACAATTGAGGCTACAATAACTCTTTTGTAGGAAAAATTAAAATAATAATTTTTTAATTCCACGTTGCTTTATTTCCTGTGAGGCACCTGAAGGGTTAATAATCTTATTGAATGTGGTTTTGAGAAGCTTCAGGGGTGCAGTTTTTGGAATGGTGTTACTTTTGGGTGTTTTCTGTCATGTAGACCCCTCAAAGGGACTTCAAATGTGATGTGGTCACTAAAAAAAATGGTTTTGTAAATTTTGCTGGAAAAATGAGAAATTGCTGAGGAACTTTAAACCCTTCTAATTTCCCAACAAAAAAAAAAACTTTGTTTCCAAAACTGTGTTGATGTGAAGTAGACATGTGGAAAATGTTATTTATTCACTGTCTTGTGTGACATAACTCTCTAGTTTAACAGAATAAAAATTCAAAATTTTAAAATTACCGTATATACTCGTGTATAAGCCGACCCGTGTATAAGCCGACCCCCCTACTTTTGCCCCAAAAATCTGGAAAAACCTATTGACTCGTGTATAAGCCGAGGGTGGACCCCAGCACAGGTATACAGCCCCCAGCAGTGTGGTATACAGGTCCCCCCCAGTGGTATACAGGCCTCCCCAGTGGTAGTATACAGCAGCCCCAATGGTAGTATATAGCATCCCCAGCAGCCCCAGTGGTAGTATACAGCAGCCGCAGTGGTAGTATATAGCAGCCCCAGCAGCCCCAGTGGTAGTATATAGCAGCCCCAGCAGTAGTATACAGCAGCCCCAGTGGTAGTATATAGCAGCCCAGTGGTAGTATATAGCAGCCCCAGTGGTAGTATATAGCAGCCCCAGTGGTAGTATATAGCAGCCCCAGTGGTAGTATACAGCAGCCCCAGTGGTAGTATACAGGAGCCCCAGCAGCCCCAGTGGTATACACAGCAGCCCCAGTGGTATATACAGCAGCCCCAGTGGTATACAGGCCTCAGCAGTATATACAGCAGCCCCCAGAGGTTATACAGCACCCCCAGGGGTTATACAGCACCCCCCAGGGGTTATAAAGCACCCCCCAGGGGTTATACAGCGGCCCCCTGGGGGTACCCAGCAGCCCCCAGGGGGTACCCAGCAGCCCCCTGGGGGTACCAACATACCCCTGGGGGTACCAACAGCCCCCAGGGGGTACCCAGCAGCCCCCTGGGGGTACCAACATCCCCCTGGGGTACCAACAGCCCCCAGGGGGTACCCAGCAGCCCCCAGGGGGTACCAGCAGCCCCCTGGGGGTACCAACAGCCCCCAGGGGGTACCCAGCAGCCCCCTGGGGGTACCAACATCCCCCTGGGGGTACCAACAGCCCCCAGGGGGTACCCAGCAGCCCCCAGGGGGTACCAACAGCCCCCTGGGGGTACCAACAGCCCCCAGGGGGTACCCAGCAGCCCCCTGGGGGTACCAACATCCCCCTGGGGGTACCAACAGCCCCCAGGGGGTACCCAGCAGCCCCCAGGGGGTACCAACAGCCCCCTGGGGGTACCAACAGCCCCCAGGGGGTACCCAGCAGCCCCCTGGGGGTATCAACATCCCCCTGGGGGTACCAACAGCCCCCAGGGGGTACCCAGCAGCCCCCAGGGGGTACCCAGCAGCCCCCTGGGGGTACCAACAGCCCTCTGGGGGTACCAACAGCCCCCAGAGGGTACCCAGCAGCCCCCTGGGGGTACCAACAGCCCCCAGGGGGTACCAACAGCCCCCACAAGCTGGCACTGTCCCCCCTTGTAAGTGCCCCCCCCCGGTGCTTATACATTACCATCCCGGTGTTCTGATCGGCGCCGCTCCTCCGTGCTGCGTCTTCATCCTCCCGCGCTGGCTGCATCCGGGTTCTGAGTTCTCCAGCGGTCGCGCGATGACGTCACATCGCTGCGACAGCCGGAGATCACGGATGGAGCCAGCGCGGGAGGATGAAGAAGCACCGAGGAGCGGCGCCGATCAGAACACCGGGATGGTAATGTATAAGCACCGGGGGGGGGCCCTTACAAGGGGGGACAGTGCCAGCTTTTGGGGGGGCCATATGCACTGCTTCCCCCTGCCGCTGATTGACAGGGGGATGCAGTGCATATTTAATGAGCGGCCCCACGTGACGGGGCCGCTCATACAGCAGCCCCCCCCGCCTCCTCCAGCCTCCACAGCCCCCACCACACAGCCCCCACCACACGGGTCTACCGTATAGACCCGTGTATAAGCCGAGGGGGGGACTTTTCAGCCCAAATTTTGGGCTGAAAAACTCGGCTTATACACGAGTATATACGGTACGTAATTTTTGCAAAATTTCTGTTTTTTTCACAAATAAACGTAACAATTATTGACCTAAATTTACCATTCATGTAAAGCCCAATATGTTATGAAAAAACAGTCTCAGAATTGCTAGGATCCGTTGAAGCATTCCAGAGTCATTATCTCACCACCTCATGGTGGTGAAGGGGTTAAACAAAATCTATTAAAACGTAATATGCAGTGGATAAGGCTGATCTTCGTTTCTTTTACTGTATTTGATTGGGAGTATCCCAATCCATGAGCTGAGACATCTTTGTTTAATGCATAGTAGCTTCCACTGTACATGTTCAACCTGGAGATTAACTTGCTGTTTTAAGAAATGAATCATATTGCTATAACTATGTAGAGAGAAGAGGATTTGGATTTCTATTTAAAGGGAACCTATCACCTACCTAAAGCCTCCCAGCCTATCACTACTTGTCCGTGCATCTTCCTATTACTGCTCTAAGTATCCCTTTCTGCCCTTAATATGACCTTTGATGGTTTAATAAAAGGTTTTTTATACTCACTAATTAGTATGGTAATGATCGGGGGGGCTACCGTTGCTAGTCCCCTGGGCAGCGTCCTAATGTCTCCTTCGCCTACTTTGTTTTGTATCATGCCTTGATGGGCGTGATGTTTACATGTGAATGCACGCTCCCCCCGCCTGGCTCGTCCGTCGGCTGAGTTCCGGGAATGACGCTGAACGCGTCATTTCCGGTGCTCCATAGCACAACTTTGAGCTCAGCAGTACGCATGCTCTGTGGAGCATCGTACATCAGCTGAGCTGTGATCAGTTCACGTACGGTGCTCCACAAAACATGCATACTGCTGACCCCGAAGTTGCGCTATGGAGCACCGGAAATGACGCGTTCAGTGTCATTCCCGGAACTCAGCAAACGGACGAGCCAGGCGGGGGGAGCACGTATTCACATGTAAACATCACGTCCATCAGGGTGTGATACAAAACAATGGAGGCGGCGAAAGAGACATTAGGTCGCCGCCCGTGGGGCTAGCAACGGTAGCTCCCCGTATCATTACCATACTAATTAGTGAGTATAAAAAACCTTTTATTAAACCATCAAAGGTTCCCTTTAAGAAAAACAGACCGATATATTGATATATTAGAAGATTTATGAGTACTGAATAGTTGACCGATTAAGATTAAAGTGAAGTCAGATGTGCTCTCAACAAAGAAACCAACAGACCCTTCACTGCTGATAAAGGGCTCATCTACTTATACTTGTACAAAGTCTTTCTGCTGTATTTGCCTACAAAACATTGTTCATCCCTATTTAACCCCTTATTACATAAGGAAGTGAATAAATATCTTGCACTTAGGCCCACAAGAGTGAAGAGGCCACTCTACATGCAGTAGATCCCAGGTATTTTATATAACCAGTATCAGCATCTAACAGGTTCAGCTGGCAATGGACTATGATCATTGCTAGTATGTCATGTTTAGACTGCTCTGCAGTCTCTGTGAACTGCTCTGCAGTGTTTAAATGTGTATATTTCTGATTGACGCTTTTGGGGTTTATGTCAGTAGCTGTAGCAGTATTGCTGCCCATGTCTGACTGTGGCTGTCCTGTATTAGTAGCATCTGCTGGCTGTGTCAGCTGATGTAGCTGTCCACTACCCCAGCCTTTAAATAAACCCATTTCACATCAGGTGATACCGCTGATAGAGTTTTGTCTCCACAAAGACTGTGAGCTGTACTAATGCCGAATGCTGTTCTACTGAAGCTTCCCTGTTGTGTAGCTTCATGGAGCTTGCCTAGGGGGTTATAGCCTAGGGATGGTCAGGAGTAGGGCAAGGGTTACAGCACAGATATCCTCACCTTTAGAGGTTCTTCTAGGAACAGGGTCATCCAGAGGCCCCCAGTTTAAGAGTTAGACTAGTTCCCATAATCACCTTTACCCATCACTACCATCCTGCTACTTTAACCCCTTTGACCGTTACTACCACATGTAACATTATCAGCAACATACCATTTTTCTGAAGCCCATATGCCTTCAACACAAACTTTTGTACTCCTGTTGCAGGAATTCTCTGAAGAGAACTTGAACAGCAAGTTGTTGGATATCAGGATGTGGCTCACGCCCTGGCCCTGCCAGAACAGAAGCCAACATATCTCTCCCTGACACCTGACAGATTTTTAGGAGGGAGAGATAAACTCAAAGTGTTCAGAGAGGCAGAGAGGTAAATTATATTTCAGGCTCCGCCCTCGTTTTTCAGGAAGTGAGGAACAGAGTGTGGGCATTATACTCTCCCGTTTTAAAGGCGACCCCCAGACCTGGGCTTTCTCTCTGCCGACCGATTCTCTATCTTTGCAGTCAGTGGATGAGTTTTTTGCGTCTCTGGCCTAAATTTGTTTGAAGTTTTTTTGTAAGTTTGGTTTTGTTGGAATCATGTTAACCTGTTCGTAGGTAAGTTTTACTGGAAATTAAACACCAAAAAAACAAACTTAACAAAAACAGTGATGGTATTGCATTTTTTTCCAGCATTTTATACCAATTAGAACTTTTTATTCCATTTTTAGTGCATTGAAAGCCAAAAGAAATGTTGCTATTTAAAACTCTGAAAAAGGAAAAAATTCCAGCAACATGAATCCTCTGAAATGTCAATTTATTAATAGAAAAAGCCAAAGAAAAAATCCATCCAACACCCAGAATAAAGACAAACGTTTCAGACACAGTTCTAACTCATTTCAATGAGTAGCAATTGTAAATGAAATATGTCTGCTTTTTATTCTGGATGTTGGAGGGATTTTTTCCTTGTTTTTTCTATTAAAAAATGGACATTTATTTTTCACTTTGCTAGAAAAAAATATATATTTTTGTTACTTTATATGCTATGAGGTTTCAGTGCATACTGAATCTTTGTCTCCAAGGAGAGATGACTTGCTTTGTTTTTTTTGCATTTAAAACTATGTCCCACCCCACAAAAAACAATCCCTTATATGTCTATGTCAACAACAAAAAAACAAACAAACCATTGCAGTTGTTAGATAGAGAGGAAAGGGCGAAAACGGCAAATCAACCGGTCATGAAAGTGTTAAGATAACGTTTCCATTAATTTCCTATGCATTGAAGAAATCAAATATAATTTAAATCAGTTGTATTTATAAACTGCAAATTACATTCCGCCTATAAATTTCAATATAACACAAAAAACTATTAGGAAAAATCTGAACATTCTCCCATTTAACTAAAAATTATAATTGATTATGTCCTTAGCCTGTACACTTGATTAAATAAATATTGTATGATTTCTAAAGATAATCTGTATTAGCAAACTGCATGTTAAATATTTATGAGAATGATTGGTGCTTACGTAAGTTTTTATTTAAAAAAAAAAGATGACTTTTGAAACAATTTCGCTGGCAACTAAAGACTTGAAGGAGCTTTTCCATGAACAAACTTAATTTTAAAGTTGCTTTTAATCAAAAAGTCTTGCAATAATAATTATGCTAAGATAATAATAATAGTGCTAAGATAATCATATATACTAATGCTAAAATAATCTCTTATATATTTGTTGCTGCTATGTATTGTGTAATGGCCGTGTACAGGAATATGGTCTGATCCTACCACATCTTCTGGGCAGGGAGGACACAAAAACCAGTATACAGACAATGGTTGGAAACTGTGTTTGCCACTGCTCAAAACTCAATGTAGGCCCTTGGGTGCGCTTGTTACTTGGTCGAGCATCGCAGGTGCTCAAGCAACATGCTCAAGTCCCTGTCCCACATTCTTTGCTGCTTTTAGACTGCAAATAAACATCCGGGGATTGATGGCTATACACGGTAATGCCATAGCTATGCTGGCTACTGTCATTACTGTGATTGACAGATTGCATCACGTTATCGAGTCTTATAGAAGACGTGGTGATGCAATACTTGGCACACTGTCATCAGAAAGCAGTTCAGGGAGCGGGTATGTAGGGCAACAGCTTAGGCCCCTTTCACATCATCATTTTTCGCTGATTGTGGCAGATCCGGCAGATTTATCGCATTTGCTGCCTAACAGTCACACTTGCAGCACACTTGCGGCAAGCCCCATGCATTGTCTATGGAGTATTGCCGCGATCCGGCACTTGCACCTCACAAAAAACCCGCTGCTGACCATGTTTGTTTTCGCACCCGCAACTGCCGGATCATGGCAGTACCGCACTTGCCGTACCTGCCGCAAGCCTCATAGACAATGCATGAGGCTTGCCGCAAGTGTGCTGCAAGTGCAACTGTTAGGCGGCAGATGCTGTAAATCTGCCAGATTTGACACAATCAGCGAAAAATATTGATGTGAAAGGGGCCTTAGATTAGAGCAACAAAACAAAGTATTCACTGATCTCAGGGAGACCAGTTCAAGAAAACACTGCGGGCAGCCGGCTAAAGCGCTCAACACAGTGAATTCCTAGGCCCATTGCCCCCTGGGAATTTTGAATATGCAAATGGAGTCTGTGGAGCCTCGTTTAGGAGTCTCAACACAGGACTAGCCAGATCTTCCTCCAGGGAAGGACTTAGCCATGATAACCACCATGTTAAGTGGCCCTTTGAGTCAATATCCAGCTCTTTACAAGCTTAAAGATATGACAAGGGAATACCAAGGCCAGGTATCCATCCACAGACAGCTGTTTCGGGGTGTTGCCCCTCATCAGTGTGGAGTAGGATTCTGGCTAGGTGGGAGCAATGCCTAGTAGACCAACAAAACAAAGTATTGACTGATCTCAGGGAGACCAGTTCAAGAAAACACTGCGGGCAGCCGGCTAAAGGGCTCAACACAGTGAATTCCTAGGCCTATTGCCCCCTGGGAATTTTGAATATGCAAATGGAGTCTGTGGAGCCTCGTTTAGGAGTCTCAACACAGGACTAGCCAGATCTGCCTCCAGGAAGACATTCGTATAGGCAGGGATTAATTAGAACTGCAGTAATTGTATACGGCTGCGGCCACAGTAAAACAAAAATCTGTTTCAGAACTACATATTGCCCTTTCACTGGTAAAACCACTGTTACTTGCACTTAGTGTACAGATATCTGGGAGGGCTAGTTTTTAATTGAGGCACATAGGCAGGTTTTATTGCCTTACAGTCTTTCTATAGGTATACTGCAGCTGCTACTTAAAAACAAAAGTCCTTTTGAGGGGTACTTACTGTCCTTTTTTTAGCAGAACCAATGTTACCTACATTCACTGTAGGGATAGCTGCATGAGGAGGGTTAGATTAGGATTAGAGCAGGCCTAAAAGTAGGGTCTATTGCCTAATAGTCCTTCTATAGGTATACTGCTGCTGCCACCTAAAAACAAGAATTATTTTCAGGGCTACATACTGTCTTTTAGCTTGCAAAACTGCGGTTAGGCTGATTTCACATTTGCGGAGGGCATACAGACGCAAAACACGTGTAAATGCTGCCATACTGATGTGAACGGAGCAGAGATTCTCCGCATGTGTTCACATCAGTATGGTGCCCCGCCAGCCAATTAGCGATCTCAGCGGTGGCCAGGAGGCGGAGATCAGTGGTGGAGATCTCCTCTTCCCGGCCGCCGCTGACCTCCCGACCAGTGTCGAAACAGCTGATCTGAAAGCTGTTTAAATATCCCGCGCCATCACCAAAAAGGTGATGTCAGTGCGGGAGATTTAAACAGATGTCAGATCAGCTGTTTCTTCAAATGTCCTGCGCCGACACCGCCGGGAGATTAGCGCCGGTCGTGCCCGGGACATCAGCGGCTGCTACGGCTGTGAATGCAACCGCAACCGAATGCAACCAAACGCAGGTACCATGTGTTCCCATGTTAAACATAGGAACGCAGTGCGCATGCGTTTGGCTGCGTTCAGAACGCTGCATTCACAAAAGCAAATGTGAAACCAACCTTACCTGCATTCAGTGTAGAGATAGCTGGTGGAGGAGAGATAACTTTGGATTAGAGGCATATAGGCAGGAATTTTTGCCTTACTCCACTGGTATGGACTGACAATAAAATATGCAAAATCGTAGATAAAATGAATTTTATAGGAAAAAATTAGGAAACATAATTTCTCATAAAATGAATGACTTGTACATAAGGCAAAACTAAAAATAAAAAGGAAAAAAATGCCCCCTCCACCCTTTTATAGCTGAGCATTCTCTCACCATATTTCCCCTTTGTGTATGACTACATTAGATGATATAGTAGAGGGGGAAATAAAACTACACCCACCAGTTGTTACCGGTAAATGTAACATAGACAGACTGTTCTGTCCTCACTAAAATGGGCCAGGGGATCATGTAGCTATACAGGCAGGTAAACTGCTGCACCGAGGTCCAATAAGGAGATTGTGGTTGAATCTGTGTTTTTATTGAACGTAACAGTACATTGGCGCGGTAAAAGTAGAATACAAAGAGAATACAAACAATCAGTGGATGGTACAGCAGAATACACATTATACATGGTTATACAATAATCATGAATGCTTACAAGCTAGTAACTGACCTAAGGTCACTACTGACTACTAAACTAACATTAAAACAGAAAACAGCTACAGAAAGGATGGCTACATACCGGCAATGCTATCTCGTGGGGACAGTAGTAGAGATGTCTTCTCTTGGATGCAAGGGTGAAGGGAATAGAGGGCTGAGCTACCAGAATGCTTTGCGAGGGGGAGGAGGATAAGATATTGAAAAATAAAAATAGAACTGCAAACATGGCATTGGCCACTAGAGGGAGACAAAGCATTACAAATGAAATGTCTCCTACCTCACTGGAATGTACAATAAGATTTCTACATTCTACTATTGAATGTCCATATGGTATTACTATGAGTGAGCTCAGTAAATAAAACAGATTAAATGCCGGGGGTCAGAACACAGACACATCCTGTTTAAATTATGAAGGAGCGACTTGGAAACTCATAAAGTCTTTGCAGTCAAAGCAAGAACTGCCAAAAATTAGAAGGAAGAGAGACTCCAACCGTGTATTAGACATAATGGGCCTAATACACATTAAAATTGTTAGGTAGTGGGATTCCTAGACTCATAATGCTCAAGCTCTATGTGCAAGTTTTGGAATATGTTTAGTGCAACAATTCTTTCCCTGTCTATGAGTGTTTAAGTGCTAGGTTTGTATGCTGTTAATAAAGTTAGAACAAAAAAAGAACACCAGAAGGTCACACACAGGAAGAGAATTTCTGTGTCTATGTAAGAGAAATTTTGAATGACTGCCGCCTGTTACACTCTTAAAATTTGGAGCAAGGGCTTCCTGGTGGCCGTCTAAAAATTTTGAGAAGGGCCAGCTGTTTACCCTCTTAAAATCTGGAGCAAGGACCGACTGATGACCCTTTGAAAATTTTGAGCAAGAGTGGCATGATGACTCTCTAAAAGTTATAAATAAGGGTCACCTGTTGACCCTCTAAAAATTTTGACCAACAGCCACCTGTTTACTTTCTTAAAAATTGGAGCAAGGACTACATGCTGACCATCTAAAAATTTTGAGCAAGTGTCGTCTGTTTACCCGATGAAAATTTTAAGCAAGGGCCACCTAATGACCCGTTAAAAAATATTGAGTGAGTGCTGTCACCCTCTTAAAATTTACAGCTGATTCTTTTTGTGAGGTAAAGCATTACTCTGCCTTTTTCATGAAAATGTTTTACCTCAGAGGAAGAGTTATTTGCTATCTCATACTGTAATGTTTGTATACTTTTTATACATCTTTCCCGGCCCAGGAGATGTGCTGTGATTAGACCATTTTCCTGTACGGTCAGATATGGCCTTTACACAGTACATAGCAGAGACACATTTATTAAATTATCTCAGTACAGGAATATTTTTTTAAACATATCCAAATTTTGAAGTTATTATTATTCCAAGATTTATTGATTAAAATGAACTTTGTTCATGAGACAACCCCTTTAAGGTACTTTCACAAATACAGTTTAAAGCATGCAGATAATTGAAAAGGCACACAAAAACCCAACATCTGAGAGAACCCTAGAGTATTTTCTAATCATGTGGTCATAGTACATTTTTCTGTTATGATTTTCCAAAGTTAAAGCACAACCTTGCTGTAATTTTTCAAAATTGTGAAAGAAAAAGACGAAAGATCAGCAGGCCACAGTGTAGTGGTTTGGGGTAAATAAAATAATTCAGACAGTAAGCAGAACTGCTGACTTTAGTGAAAGATGCTTAGGCCCAACTCTGAAAACTTATAAAGAAGCTGCTGCTCCTTGTCCCAGTTATGCATGTTGGCAACTGCAATAACCTCTGCTGGGTGTGGATGAAAAACATCGAGGTGACAAGGACAGACTTATCTAAAGACTTATCTACAAATAACTAGACCAAAAATTTTAGTTTGGAATAAAAATTTTATTAAACAATCTGGTTGGGTACCATATTAAGGTTCATAAATAAATCAATCAATATAAATATTTCCTAAAACTCCATCGAAATCAGATATTTATTAAACCCATAACTTTAAATAAATAATTTAATTTAAATATTTTAAAAATATATATCAAACTAATCCACCCAAACGGCCGTGCTCAACGAGCAACGGCCCCCCCCAAACGACCTCCCAACCAGAGCTCAACAATCTCCTGCAACCCTAAATTAAAATTAATTTATTAAATTTTATTAAAAATATCCATTCCCTATGTCCGACAGGTGAATCAGATTCCTGCAGTAAAAACCCATTAATCCACCCTCTAAATCTCGATACGTCGCTCCCCCAATTGTAGGCATAAACTGTTCTAAAGCCTTATTCATTTTCCTCTTCACTTTTTCCAAGTACCATTGATTGTTAACTTTCCAAGCCAGTCTAGAGACCACCTCGGAAAAAACGACCTTGGTACCCGGAAACTGCTGACTAATCCAAACCAAATCTTGCTTTAATTGCCAAAGCAAGTCTACAGACCTGCACTTGCCAATATCATTCCCCAATACGTGAAGAATCAACAGATGTGGTGGAGAACAACGTTGCTTTAGCTCAGACAATACCTCTTTCACACTGCCCCAACGAAGCCCACGGATCCCGTGCCAGGACACCTGCACTTGTTTGACATTCTGGTATAAATTCGCTGAATAACACCTTTTCGACGCCCTCTGGTGGGCCAAGTGAACAAATGAGTGTCCCAGTATCCAGACCGATTTTGGACCTATAAGAACATCAACAGGAGAAAGATAAATGAGGACGAACATAACTCTTGAAACAGTTAGACTTCCATCTCCCAACCCGTTTTATCAATGCATCATTCATTCCCGACCTCGCCGCCTCTGTTGCGGCGCCGATCCGGAATGAATGGGACGAAAGACGCAAATGTGATAATCCCAACACCTTTAGCGTTTTTTGCAAAATAAACGAAAACTGGAAAACTAGTAGCCGGAGAACCGTCCCTGTGCAAGAACAGTAAACCCTCTCCTTTGGGACGAATCTCCAGCCAATACGCCAAACTGGCCACTGGGCAAATGGGCGAATCCGGAATAGCTGCTAACACTAAACCTACCCCTTTGCCCAGCTGGTCCATCTTTGATTTTTTGACCCAAACCTCCACTGCTCCTGCACCAAAGGAAACATCAGACAGTAGCAACCCACCAGGTCCGGCCTTCTTAACAGGAAGAACCTCACTTATTCGTAAAGCTGCGAAAAACATTAATGCAAAAATGGACGTAAAAAGCACCGTTTCAAAATTATCTGAGCAGACTTCAGGTAATGCAGCACACATTTTTTGTAAAAGCTCAAAAGATATCGGATGTCTTTCATCTGCTGAAAAAAGCAGCTTTTTATACCCCTTCAAAAATTGTTTTACTACAAACATGGATAACATGGAGTCCCCTCCGTTTAACTTAATAAAAAATGATATGCCAGACAGATTTTTATGAATTGAAGAATACGACAAGCCCTCGCCACTTAGCTCTTCCAAGAACCTAAGTACTGACTCGTATAACGATACTTATCACACTTATAAACTGCGCAAAAATTACTCCATTGCTTCCAGGCCACCGCGTACACAGACCACGTACGCGGAGCCAATGAATTAATAACAAAAACAGGACTAGCTGAAATCATAAACTTTGGGGAAGAACCATATCCTCTCCATCTGTATCGGGCACCAACGCCTGAATCG
Source organism: Allobates femoralis (assembly GCA_033576535.1). Taxonomy (NCBI): domain Eukaryota; kingdom Metazoa; phylum Chordata; class Amphibia; order Anura; family Aromobatidae; genus Allobates; species Allobates femoralis. The sequence goes on along the minus strand of JARQOC010000001.1, from coordinate 255,670,356 downwards.
ATCGGACGCTGCCAGGAAAGAACGTGCCTAATAAATTAGTAAAGTCCGGGACAAAACATGCTTTCACCCATATATTATTACTAAGCAAACTTAAAACTAAATAGCGAAGGACTCTAAGCCCGGCCACTTCCCCACAAGACATTTCATTAATAGCGCTGCATGTGGTCGAAGAGTTGCTGAACAGCAAAATCCTCCTGTTCCTCAACTCTGTACCCAGAAGTAAAATCCGAAGCAATGGCAAAAAGATCCAAAACACCAACTATGTTCCGCTCCTACCGCCGTCGCCGGCCAACGGTATGATATCCAATGCCCTCAAATGAGCAACCCATCGATGAAGCACAAAAAAATAATCGCAACGTCACTGAGGATACAAGACACTCCTGCAACAGGATATACCGTCAAAACGCGATAAAAAAACATAACCACATCTCCAAATCAGCTTTAATATGAGAAGAAATAAAAATCGTAGCATGCGGAAATGAAAAACCCTTTATACCCAGATACAACCGTCGCATGAAAACCCTTCCCATAGGAAGCACCCTAAATTAAAAATGAAACAAACCTAAGAGCGATTGAAAATCTCGTAATGTACCAAACTCCTGATTTACAATTTATGAATCATCCACAACAGCGTCTCAATTTTCTCTCCCGGAAGACGACAAGCCATGTTCACAGAATCAATTTCTATACCCAAAAATTCCAATTTATGACATGGCGCAAAAGTTTTTTTCATTGCTATGGGAACCCCGAATAAATCCATCAATTCCAAAAATGATGATAACAGGTCATTACAGTCTGAGGTCCCTGACGAACCCACAAAGAAAAAATCATCCAAATAGTGCACTATGCGCCCTTTCGGGCAAACACTGTGCACCGCCCATTCTAAAAACGTCGAAAATAACTCAAAATAGAAATAAGATAATGAAAACCCCATGGGAAGGCAGCGGTCGAAAAAATAAAAACCCTCAAACAAAAAACCTAACGATGAAAAACCCACTGGGTTAACTGGAAGAATCCTAAACGCGGACTTAATGTCGCTTTTTGCCATCCAGGTACCCTGACCGAAATGCTTAACATGCTCCAACGCTGTATCGAATGAAGCATACCGAACGGAGGCTATTTCTTTGTCCACCTGGTCATTAAGCGAATGTCCAAGGGGAAAAGAAAGGTGATGAATTAACCTAAATGATCCAACTTCCTTCTTGGGGACTATCCCCAACGGAGAAAGCCGGAAATTCACAAAAGGAGGAATTAAAAAAGGGCCAGAGCATCTACCGGCCTCCAATTCTTTCCGAATTTTGTCTCTAACCTCCGCTGGATACTTTGCAGCAGACGTTAGATTTGCCAGCGCAGCGCAACCTACCCCCAAAAACAGCGGTACATCAAACTCTCGTGAAAAACCTACATAAAGCGCTTCAGCTTTCTCCTTGTCCGGGTACCGACTTAGAAATGGCAACAGTGCCTGAAGCCGGACCGGCGTCGGTGCACTTAAGAAATGGCTCCTTAACCGGCGCGGTCTGAGGCTGCTGCAAGTGCTTCCTAAAACATTTCACCATGGGGTGACTTCCGACGCATACCAAGCACTCGTGCTTGTACTTGCAATTATGCAGCCATTTGCACGACGACTTGTATGCAAAACAACAACCTTTCCTCAACTGTTGTGGGGATGCCGTTTTGGCAACCGGCGTGTGCTGGGGAACCATCAATGTCAACCACAATCCCACGTCCTTAACCCCACAGCGCAACGTCGGCTGCACCGATAATTGTTATCTAAATGCTTCATCGTATGATAACCATCAGTTGCCCCCAAAATGTCTGTATGCCTCAAGCACAATAGCTATATGTTGCATCAACCCACAACAGAACTCTGGAATCCATTCCCCCAGGACAGCAGCATAGATCAAAAAAGCCTGTAGCAATAAATTAAATGACCGAAATGTCTTTCTTTTATCGTCCAACTCCATTTTTTCTGATCTAGGCTGCTCCCTGGACGGCAACAATGTAAAAAGATCCATGTATTGCCCCACCCAGATGCGTTTCTTGACTGATCCGGTCAGGTGAAAATCCAACGGTGACAGGTCACAAGGATGTGCCTCTTTATAACAAACATCATGCACCAGACCACGCGGATCAAATCTACCCAAAACATTCCTTGCTCTCCTCCCCGTGTCTAGCGCATCAGCTACTGCCACGGACACCCACTCCTTCACTAGATCTAATGATACTGTGTTAGGAAAGGAAGCAAAATTGTTCTCACCATCTTGTTCATCCAAAAACTCTGATACCTGGACCTCCGGCTCACCTGCTCGCAGCTCATCCCATTCTTCTGACCACCTGCTTTCCGGTAGCCACGCTTGATACGGCTCACCGTGAATCATCGGAGTTCCTGAAGCCGCGGCTCACTCTGTCCTCTGACTGGACGCCTGATGTCACCAATTTTTAGCTATGGAAAGGCCCGCTTCAGCGGCACCCCTCCTCTCCTGAAGCCTAGCATTCCCCGCTCTGGCTGGCCCATTTAGCAAGGCCGCAGCCGATGAACCAGGGAATAAACCTAGACCCTTGTTTCATCCTGTCGCTTCTCCTGGCCTGCTGCGCCCACTGCTAACGATCCTAACCAGCGGCGCCTGCCCGTGTGGCCCCGATAAGGTACTTGAGATGTCCTGCCCTCTTATAGCCCGAAAGCTCCATGCTGCAGATAACTCCGTCCCACGGAGTGGACGAGCCCGCTCCGCACCAGCCCCAGCATTGAGTACCTCTGCCCTTAGGGACCTTGCAATGGGAGCCCGATCCTCAGAGCCTCCCTGCCTCCTATCCAGTGCCTCTTCCCTGTCTGTCACCCCCACTGGCGTCGCTGTCACTGGTGGCACGAATCCTGCAGCACTCCTTGGCTGCCTGCCTCCTGAACTCCCAGACCTCTGTGCCACCCTCCGACCACCAGGGAGCGTTGCCTCATCGTGACCTGAAGGAAGCACTGCTTCATCTCTATGCTCCCTCCCCAGGCCTTGAAAGTCTGCTTCCTCTATCAGCACACCTCCTATCTCCGACTGCCGCTCCGGCTCCTCCGTTCTCCTTATTTTGCGATGCCCTGGAGGAGAGGGGGGGGGACACACATCTCCTCTTCTTTGGCCTGGAGCTCCTCCGGACCGCCACCTCAGCACCAGGACCATCACCGGGCTCTTCCCCTCCTGAAACCGGTAAGGGCCCCTCGCCTCCAAAAGGAGAGTCTTCTTCCAGACACCTCCGTAGCCACTCTATCCCACCAGACGCAGCTGCTCTCTCCACAATACATTCCAGCAGCTCATCCATGATCCTTCACAGCTGAGGATTTCTGACAGGACCTGTCAGAAAACCCTCCCATTTATACCCATTCTCTGACTAAACTAACCAATCTGCTGACCCAAAAAAAGGCGCAAAACTCCTGACCAATCACTGTCCATTACACCTTTGTGCAGGCTTAGCTGTTGCTATCCTATTCAAGTGATAAAAAATCCTGTCAGCCCCACATTAACCCTTGCTGCCCTGTCTCCTCATACTGGCCAATTCATATTGAATGGAGCCATTCTAGGACTAAAGATGATGGCTCATATGTAGGTAGAGATACAGTACTTTATCGTGCCTCAATTAGGTGGCCATGCCTCTATTTATGACCCATAATATTTTCCAGCAGCACCCAGTGGATCTTGTTTTTCTTCCACACTCTACAAAAATGCATCCTGACCACATTGTGAATAAGTGCACTATTTTACATGCAGATGTAGGTTAATAGTTTAAACCTGGGGTGGGGAGCTCCAGGCCTCGAAGGCCACCAACAGTGCAGGTTTTCAGGATTTCCTTAGCATTAGACAGGTGTTGGAATCTTCACCAGCGCAGGTGATTATATTATCAGTTGTGCAATACTAAAGGCCCCGTCACAGGTGTCAATCTGGCCTGCAATGTCGGAAGCGATGCGCAGGTGCGCGCTCGCTGCTGACATCGCAGGCCAAGTTGTCACACGACAGGATGTTGCCGGTGACGAGGCAGCGATGTGGGCGGAACCATCGCTCGCGGGGCTGGAATCAACACAGCGAGCGATCCGCAGCAAGCTGCGGTATAGGCTGGATTGCCGCCAACATCGCTATTGCGGTATCAGACGGCACGATCCAGTCTAATCGCTGGTTGCAGATTGACAGGTTTATGTTCACCCTCTTAGACCTGTCAACCTGCAACCAGCGATATATCGCAGTTGTGTTGCGCTGTCACACAGCACGGCAAACTTGCGATATCGCTAGCGACTTCACTTTTCGGCAATGTCGCTAGCGATACTGACACGTGTGATGCCAGCTTAAGAAGATCCTGAAAACATGCACAATTTGCAGCCCTTGAGGAATGGAGTTCCCCACCCCTGGTTTAAAGGGAACGTTCATACCCCAAACTATTTATACTTGATTGTAGCCCCTTCAAAGAGAGGCCCAGCTATACCTTTACATAACTAATCTGTTACTGAGAAATCAATGATTTGCAAATGAGACTGAAGAGTTATTGTAGGTCTGAAGCCTCTGTAACACCAGCTTTATTCCTCAACACAGCATCACTTCTTCCTGCTTGACTGGTGATTCCTTTGCCTGAGATTTCAAAGCATAGAGGCTATCAGTCAACCATAAGGATGTAGAATTGGCTGGGAAATAGAGCTTGAGTGACAAAGGTTTTATGGCCACTTTACACGTCCCAACATCGTTTCGATATTGTATACAACGGCACGGGAGCGCGCACTTTTTTGGATGAAATCCAAGATCGCATAGGAGATGTCACACAGGGAGATATCGGCAGGCAACACAACTGCGATGTGTACACCCCCTTATACGCACGAACAGGGAACGACCATTTAACATGGGAGTGAATAGGGGAAGTTGTGCTCCAAGTCGGTGTTGGGCTGTCACACAGAACGATCCTGCCAGATCGTCCATCCAATATCGGCCAGTTGGAGAGCCTGCACAATTCTTCCCCAATATCATTTTGGCATCGTACTTGCATCAAATTGCACATTTACACCACACAACACACGAACGATATCGGCACCAACGCACGAACCACGTGACTTTTTATTGAAGTTGGACGACGACATCGGGACGTGTAAAGTCAGGGGCGAACCTACCGTGCACCAGGATCCCGACCAGCTAGGGGCCCCTGGAGCCTGCAGGGGGGCCCCCATGACCCTGTGACAGTGTGGCAGAGGAGAGGGGGTTAACTGAGGGAAGCTTCCTGCTTCCCCTGGCTGAGCCCGCCCCTCCTCTCCTCTGCTGCCCCGGCTCCCAGGACTGTGCGGCTCGCTCGATGCAGGTAGGAGCAGCAGCACATATGGCCCCCCCCGGTCCTCGCCGACGGCCGATAGCAAACCCCCCCCCCAGCCCCCGATCCTCGATTGGGCCGACAGCACACCCCCCGTTCCTCGCCGACGGCAGATAGCACCCCCCCACCATCGGCTGCTGTGCCAGGACCCCCCGGTTGCAAGGTCTACCACTGTGTAAAGTGGCGGTTAGACCTACAAATAGCTCTCCAACCTCATTTGCATACCAATTCAGATGGAAATTTCTCAGTAATGCAGGAACAAACTTTCCAGCCAAATATATTCCTGCACTTGTCTTCGGACATGCACATATTCCTAGTTGAGGCCATGTGCACACAGTTCATTTTTCTTTTTATACATTCTTGGTTCATTTCTTTGGTGCAGTTTTGTGACAAATCTGCATGCCTATTCTGAAGCCAGCAAAGTCAATGAAAATTCTGACGTTTTGTGCACATGTTGCTTATTCTTTCATTGCACATTTGGTGCAGAAAAAAATTTGCTGCATGTAAATTCTTGGTGTGTTTTTGCAGCATTTTGTTCCCCATTGACTGCAATGAAGTCAGAAAAACTTGCTATAAACACGCAGGTATGTTCACACAGTGCAGTTGCATTGCATTTCGGTGCGATTTTACTTTAAAAATGTATGACTTCATAAGTTTAGTTAAATAATATATAGGCACTAGGAGGAATACAGTTTCTCTCTCTCTCTCTCTCTCTCTGTTGCATACATTGCTGTTTTGGGGTGCTTTTCTGCCAGGAGATGAAGATTTGGTGCAGAAAATATCACATAAAATCCTGCTGACATATTTCCTGTGCAATCAATCAGTTGTGCTGCAGAGAGTCACATGTAGAAATTATATGATGTATATGGATCTCAAAGGATAAGAATTGTAGAGATATGAAGATGGAAAAGTTTATTTCTACCGTATGCAAAATAAATATTTTCAGCTGAAAACAAGAAAAATATAAAATAGGTATAAAAAATGTTTGTTAATAGATTCCTGTTATTGAACTAATAGCGGATTGTAAACCATTTGTTAATTCACTAATAAATGCCAATGGCAACACTCAAATACACTGTGTGACTAATAAAATGTTCATTACATGCAGTAAAGGAAGGTATTACAGCTTTAAAAAACTAAAGTACCGTATCAGTTATGCTGTCTAGTGTTTAGTATGGGCAGTACTATATGTCATTGACTTTATATTCTTTCGATCAGTCATTTTAAACTGGATGAAAGTTTAGTGAAACTTGGTAAACAACATTTTTATATAATAATGATTGTATTTATATTGTGCAAATATAGTCTGCTGCGCTTTACAATTTAAGCGTGGACATTTACAGACAATTATGACATTATCGATTAACACATAGTTCATCAGTATAGGAGGAGTGAGGGTCCTGCTTGTTTACAATCTATAAGGGAATAAAAGGGATTACACAATACTAAGATAATGTTTGCCAGGTATGGTCCAGCCATCATTATAATAACAATTGGTTGACAAATAATGCTGCATGAACCAATAATCAGATAGTATCTATCTAGGTAAAGTTACCAGGAACTATTGGGTACATGAGGGATGTGGAGACATATGAATAGTAAAGACCATAGTCTTAGGAAAAGTTAGAAACAGGAAACAGGGAATAGTTAGATTAGTGAAAAGACATGATAGGCCTTGTCTATAGTGAAATCGTTTTAGAGCATGCTTAAAAATGTGGAGCTAAATATTAAATAAATTGTCTGGGTAGTGCATTCTAGAAAACTAGGGCAGCACAAGAAATTTCTTGGAGATGGAAGTGGGATATTTGGATTAGGAAGGATGCTGGTCTTAAGGCCCAGTTACACACACAGATAATTGTGCAGAGATTGTTCGCAGATCTCTGATTGCAGTGAAATCATGGACACATTGTTCTATTTTGTGGCCGTGTACAAATGGAACAATGTGACAATGATTTCATCTGCCTTAAGACCAGTTTCAGAATGGAGCGCATGAGTAGGGTGGTAGAGAGAGATGGCGGAGTAGATATTTGGTGGTACTGAACTTTGAAAAACCTTGCTGCTGAAATAGATAGGATTATCATGTACTCTGTATTAGATAGGTAACCAATGCAATGACTGATACAATGTGGAGGCATCATTATAGCAGCTGAACAGAAAATCGTTTCTGGCAGTTCAATTCAGAATGGATTGGAGAGGAGAAAGTTTTGTAAGAGGGGGATAAAAAGTAGATTCTGAGCAACTAGATTCATCATTTCAATAAAAATATTATTACTAATTTTCATGTCTTTATATTCTACTTCCCTATCTGCCTTTCAAAACATTAATATTAATATACTTACGATATTTGTATTTTCTCATTACAGATGGGTCTCATGTAGAAAATTCATTGGATCTAAACTCACCAACTGACAAAACTTTCACTTTCCAAACTTCAGAATCATTCAACTCAGAAAACAATGATGTCATTTTATCAGGGGATGAAACTTCAACGACAGAGCCAGGTTCCATCAGTACTGTGAAAACGTTACCTGCTTATATAGATCCCAATATAGTTTTTGTTTCCCCAACTCCAGAACTACAGCCAGATATTGTAAGTGTGCCACATTCTCTCTATGAAGAGAGTACTTCTGGTTCTGGCATTAATCTACCTGAAGAAACAACTCATGTGGTAACGTGGGAAATGACTACAGAACCATTACAATTATTTGACAAAACTACGCAAACATTTGAAGAATCTAGAGAAACTACTCTGAAAGAAGTAATCTGGGACAAATCCACGCAAAATGTTCCAGAAATTTTGGAAGAAGCAGGATCAACATTTGAACAAATAACTTTGGGAAAAGTAGACGAAACTGAAAGCTCATTGCTCGAAATAGATGTAAATGAACAAACTACTCAAGAATTAACTCCATTGTTTCAAGTAACAACACCAATGTCAACCAGCTCAGATACTACTAAAAGCATTAATCAGTATGATAGTAATAGTGAAAATATAACTCCTTCTGCTTCTAGATCTACTGTTCTAGAATCGAGCTTCACACATGCCAGCGTCACACACAGTGGCATGCATAGTATTGATACAGAGAAAGAGAATAAAGAGGAAGAAACTAACTCTTCTGCATCAAGTATAGATACTCTTACAAGTCATTCTACAGCCTCCTCTTCATTAGAACATTTAACATCTAGAGCAGAACCTTCTGCTGACAAGTCGAAAGAACTTGTTGTGTTCTTTAGTCTACGGGTGACTAATATGCCATTTTCTGAAGACCTGTTCAATAAAAGTTCCCCAGAATATCGAGCACTTGAACAGCAATTCCTCCACCTGGTGAGTAAACATTCTTCACTACAAAGAGATATGTATTCACATAGCGGAGCTGTGATATACTTAGACGGTGATTTAGTTGATTTTCTAACAAAGAAAGTCAAGATCTTTTCATCTTTCTAATAGAATTCTTGCAGAGAGCTGATAAAAAGAAGTTTAGGTATTGTAGAAAGATCAAATGAGATAGCATATGTCATTTACAAAACTCAACATAGGGAAAGCTACCTTTGTTATGATTTTTCTTTTAAAGTTCAACAACCCCACAGTTGATCATACATTAAAGAGAGCGCATGTAGTTTTACTTTTAATTGATGGATGGGAATGGGTTTTTTTTGTTACATTTTTATAAAGTTTCCTGGGTGTGCTCATATTGGTACGCTCACTTCCTGTTTTGTCCCAGTATGGGTTATTCATAAAAAAGTCCATACAACCTCCAGGGAAAAATGAAGTCCAATTCCTTCCTCTCAGAGACTAGGGAGCACCATAGGAGGTGAATACAAAGTAATAAAGAGGATCTTTCATCAAATATTCCATGTATAACTGGCAAATGGTGTAACAGTAGCTGCAAAGCAGAATCATATTTATTTTTTATTATTTCTCCTCTCTGTTGTGGAGGTATTAGCAACAAAAGTAATTGGTACCGTATGAGTTAATTTTATCCAGTTCAGGGGGGCGTTATCAGAGAGCTTTCACTGAGGGTGTCTACTTTTTTCCCATGTATGAAGTTGTCCAATCATAAGCAGGCAGGAACACATACAAGTATCAGAAGAACATGCCCAACAGTAGCTTTGAACAGACTTCTTTTGTGTGACATCCTGCTCTGCTCTCACTGCAGAGCAATTAGCACAACATACATAAGTGTTATTACTGGCACATTTCAGCTCTCGTCTCGAGTTTTCAGGTAGGAGCAGTACAGCAGATGTGATAGTGGTTAGAGAAGAAGAGAGCTGATCGAAGGGTTTGTAATGTGACACAGCTGAATTCAGTTGTGCTGCCACTCATCCCACACTGAATGCTGTGTCCTTACTTGAAAGGTATTGTATAAGTCATTAGTTCTCTACTTCAAGCACTTATTATTATTATTATTATTATTTATTTATATAGCGCCATTAGGTTCCATGGCGCTTTACATGAGGATAAGGGAGACAAGAACAAGTACACTAAATCTAGGCGATCAGAACGTACAGGTACAGGAGGGGCAGGAACCCTGTCCACGAGGGCTCACAGTCTATGAGGGGCGGGTTAGGATACAGTAGGATAGGAGAATGTCAGGTATGGGGCGGTCGCCTGAGTCTCATGGCAGGTTGTAGACTTGACGGAATAGGTGAGTCTTCAGGTGACACTTGAAGCTACTCAGGGTAGGAGAGTGTCTGACGTGTTTGGGCAGGGAGTTCCAGAGTAAGGCAGATGCCCGGGAGAAGTCCTGGACTCGGTTGTGCGAAGAGGTGATGAAGGGGGAGCAGAGGAGGAGTTCTTGGGAGGAGCGGAGGTTGCGTGAGGGTAGATATCGGGAGACCAGGTCGGAGATGTATGGTGGGGCCAGGTTGTGTATGGCTTTGTACGCCATGGTTAGTGCTTTGAATTAGGATCTCTTGGAGACGGGGAGCCAGTGAAGGGCTTGGCTGAGGGGGGAGACAGGGGAGTAGCGGGTGGACAGGTAGATTAGTCGGGCAGCGGAGTTGAGGATAGACTGGGGAGGTGTGAGGGAGTTAGCCGGGAGGCCATTGAGAAGGAGGTTGCAGTAGTCAAGGCGGGAGATGATAAGAGCATGAATGAGTGCTTTAGCAGTGTCGTGGGTGAAGAAGGAGCGGATCCGCGAGATGTTCTTGAGCTGGAGCCGGAGGGATGTGGTGAGGGCCTCGATGTGGGGCTTGAAGGATAGGGAGGAGTCAAGGATTACCCCGAGGCACTTGGCTTGGGGGACTGGGGAGAGGGTGCAGTTGTTGATGCAGATGGATAGGTTGGGAGGTAGGGTGGAATTTCTTGGGGGAAGACTATGAATTCAGTTTTGTCCATGTTGAGTTTAAGGAAGCGAGCAGAGAAGAAGGATGAGATGGCGGAAAGGCATTCAGGGATTTTGGAGAGTAGGGAGGTGATGTCAGGGCCGGACAGGTAGATTTGGGTGTCGTCGGCGTGGAGGTGGTACTGGAGGCCGTGGGACTCAATGAGTTGCCCTAGGCCGAGAGTGTATATGGAGAAAAGTAGGGGTCCCAGGACCGAACCTTGGGGGACTCTGACAGAAAGGGGGTAGGGTGAGGAGGAGGTGTGGGAGTGGGAGATGCTGAAGGTCCGGTCCGCTAGGTATGAGGAGATCCAGGAGAGGGCAAGGTGGGAGATGCCGAGGGATTCCAGGATCCGGAGAAGAAGGGAGTGGTCAACCGTGTCGAAGGCAGCAGACAGGTCAAGGAGGAGGATGGAGTAGTGGTGTTTGTTCTTGGCGGTCAGTAGGTCGTTGGTGACTTTGGTCAGGGCTGTTTTGGTGGAATGGAGGGGTCGGAAGCCGGACTGTAGGCGGTCGAAGTGGGAGCACGAGGAGAGGTGAGAGGACAGTTTGGAGTGGACGTGCTGTTCAAGTAGCTTAGAGGCAAATGGGAGAAGAGATATGGGGCGATAGTTAGAGACAGGGGTAGGGTCAAGTGAGGTTTTTTTTAGGATGGGTGTGATTAGGGCGTGTTTGAAGGCCGAGGGGAAGGCGCCAGTGCTAAGTGAAAGGTTAAAGAGGTGGGTGAGGGCTGGGATGAAAATGGAGGTGTGGTTCGGAATGAGGTGGGATTCATGAGTTTAGACCAAGAGATCAGGGGAGGCTGTTTTCACAACTCACATAGTATAGCCTGTTCTGAGGCTATTGTGGGGTACAGTAATTTTTTTTTTCTCCTGTGCTCTTGCCTGCTTATAATTGGGCAATGTTATGCTCGGTGAAAAAGTACATACTGCCTGTGATGTTTAATAACGACCACTTTGACTTAATGAAGATTAACTCTTAATGTGCCAAATACTAAAAAAAAAAGTACCGTATATACTCGCGTATAAGCCGAGTTTTTCAGCCCAAAAATTGGGCTGAAAAGTACCCCCCTCGGCTTATACACGAGTCAGTGCTGTATACCGATGTATACATCGGTACATACCGATGTATACATCGGTATACAGCAGCCCCCGTAATGCAGGGCCCCCCCAGCCTGACTCCGGTCACCTGTAAAGGAAACTATACTTATCACAGTGCCGCTGTCCGCGCCCGCTCGCAGCTGCCGTACGCGATCCTCCATCTTCATGCGTCTTCTTCCTGTTTCTGTGCTCGTCGCAGGCAATGACGTCATTGCCTGCGACGAGCACAGGAAACAGGAAGAAGACGCATGAAGATGGAGGATCGCGTACGGCAGCTGCGAGCGGGTGCGAGCGGGCGCGGAAAGCGGCACTGTGATAAGTATAGTTTCCTTTACAGGTGACCGGAGTCAGGCTGGGGTGGCCCTGCATTACGGGGGCTGCTGTATACTACCACTGGGGCTGCAATATACTACCACTGGGGCTGTGTACACCACTGGGGCTGCAATATACTACCACTGGGGCTGTATATACCACTGGGGCTGCTGCTGTATACTACCACTGGGGCTGCTGGGGCTCCTATATACTACCACTGGGGCTGCTGTATACTACCACTGGGGCTGCTGGGGATGCTACATACTACCACTGGGGCTGCTGTATACTACCACTGGGGAGGCCTGTATACCACTGGGGGGGCCTGTATACCTGTGCTGAGGTCCACCCTCGGCTTATACACGAGTCAATAGGTTTTTCCAGATTTTTGGGGCAAAAGTAGGGGGTCGGCTTATACACGGGTCGGCTTATACACGAGTATATACGGTACTTAGTTTTTATTTATTTTCTTAACTTGTCGTGATACATTTCCTTTAAAAAAATGTTACCTTTGTTTCACATAGGGGAAGAAAAATTCTTTATAGCAAATACAATTTACTATTCATCAAAGAATTTCTGAAAGAGGTGCCATGCATAACACATACGGTAATTGCCTTCAATTTTGGAACCATGAAAGCTGTGTTTCCCATTGCCCTACTTAAATATATTATTTCCAAATGACTATTGATTATCCATATTTATATATGGAATAGGTGACTTTCTCTGTAGGTTTTTTATTCTTGGTAGCTTTGCTTTAGAAGAACACAGAAGGTGAAAACTAGGCCTGCAATACATTTTATTATCTCAAATGTAATGACACTCCCATAATGATAAATAAGTAATGTAACTATAGAGAAAAGTGTGCTAAACTCATTTTTGGAGTGTAACAAGAAATAGAAGGTAGTTCTTGGAAGAAAGATTCATAGTAACAATTTTTTCTACACCATATCTTCTCAGAGCTAAACTACACTCCAGTTAAACACTTGTCATCTTCTATTAAAAATATATATTTCTTTTGGTGGCTATTCATAAACATTACTAATCCAGTCTTCTTTAGCCTATTTCATAAATGCTGTATTTAAAAAGTATTGTTCAGTAGAAACCATCCAGACTGCAGCTTTTGATTTTTTTTTCATATGTTTAAAAATTAATTCACTTCTTGCAACATTGAAAACTAGAAGAAAAGTAGAAAAGCGCACTAAGGGTACCTTTACACGCGGCTACATTTCTAGGGTGGCTACAGGTAACTTACTGGTTGCAGTGAAATCATGGAGACAAGGTTCTATCTTGTTGCTGTGTACAAATGGAATATTCTCTCCATGATTTCACTGCAACCATTAAGTTACCTGTAGCCACCCTAGAAATGTAGCCACGTGTAAAGGTACCCATAGGGTCTTATCCGGGTGTAACCGGGGTGTTGTATTGTGTGCTGTTGCACTAACCTTATGTTGTTGTGAGAGTCACAACTATTGAAGCATAAGCTGGCTTGCAGCACTCCACCCAAGGGAAACCGATTAAAGCATTAGATGAAAGGTGGTAATTTGTGCGCTGCCGTCTGTCCGTTGGTTCCAAGAAAGGTAAACCTTTGTGGATCTCTGATGAAGTGGTCTGAAGTACCACGAAACACGTAAGAATTAGACATTAAAGGTATTGCTTTTAACATCTTGTTATTCCTTGGATTTCTTGGAACCAACGGACAGATGGCAGCGCACAAATTACCACCTTTCATCTAATGCTTTAATCGGTTTCTTGCAACATTAAAAGGATTGTTCCCCAGTATGAAGTAAATATGTATTTGTAGGGATATTTGTATAATAGCAGCAGGCAGTAGTAATGTTCCATTGATTTAAGTCTGCCATCTCTGCGCAAAAGGCATAACCTCTCCTTATCTTTATTAAAGGAACTAAGATCCAAGGCGGTTTCCATGAGAATACAGGTGGTGAAATTAGTCAAACCTCTGCAAGCTTAAAAGGACTGACCAACAGGGGCCCAGGGGCATGGCCTCAAATTCTCTATTAACTACAGGAAGGGGGTGCTTGGAAAAAGCAGGGCATTTAATATGCAATGTATTTATTTCTAAATTAGCCATGGTCCAGTCACAGACCTAAGATTAGATTATTAAAAATTAGAGGCTGTGCTGGAAACCTGAGGCAATGGCCAAATCTAAAAGAAGTTGGCTGATACAAAAGAAAGCTGTTAGCATGTGAGAGTCAGCCAAATGCTAATGTGATCCATTATTTATTTCTCCTGCCCCCCCAGAGAAACAGAAGAATAACTTTAAACTGGAAGTTAGGTATTGCTCCCATTTTATTTTATAACTATTTTTCATATACTGTTTATACAGTGCCTTGTGAAAGTATTTGGCCCCCTTGAACTTTTCAACCTTTTGCCACAATTTCAGGCTTCAAACATAAACATACAAATTCTAATTTTTTTGTGAAGAATCAACAAGTGGGACACAATCGTGAAGTGGAACAAAATTTATTGGATATTTTAAACTTTTTTAACAAATAAAAAACTGAAAAGTGGGGTGTGCAATATTATTCGGCTCCTTTACATTCAGTGCAGCAAACTCACTTCCGAAGTTCAGCGAGGATCTCTGAATGATCCAATGTTGTCCTAAATGACTGGTAATGATAAATAGAATCCACCTGTTTGTAATTAAGTGCAATATTATTCGGCTTCCTTGAGTTAATACTTTGTAGCGCCCCCTTTTGCTGCAATTACAGCTTCAAGTCGCTTAGGGTATGCCTCTATCAGTTTAGCACATCGAGAGACTGAAATTCTTGCCCATTCTTCCTTGCAAAACAGCTCGAGCTCAGTGAGGTTGGATGGAGAGCGTTTGTGAACAGCAGTTTTCAGCTCTTTCCACAGATCCTCGAATGGATTCAGGTCTGGACTTTGACTTCACGACTGTGTCTCACTTGTTGATTCTTCACAAAAAATTTGAATTTATAACTTTTTGTTTGAAGCCTGAATTGTGGCAAAAGGTTGAAAAGTTCAAGGGGGCCAAATACTGTCACAAGGCATTGTATATGTCCTTTTATTTTTATATTTTATCCTTTTTTATGTTAAGCACTGTTATTTACCGTACATACTCAAATATAAGCCAATTTTTTTAGCACAATATTTTGTGCTGAAAAGTGCCCCCCTCGGCTTATACTTGAGTCAGTGTAAAGTGTCTGTGGGGGATAGTGACTGGGGACTGCAGGAGGCTGCAGTAGGAACAGAGAGGTCATGTGGGCCCACTCTTTAGTGCAATGCAAAATGCACTGCATCCCCCTGTCCATTAGCAGTGGGGGGAGCGGTGCATATTACATTGCACTATAAATATTCGCCCCCCCATCGCTGCTATATGGGCCCCATGCTGGCGGTCACAATAAAATAACAACCGTTCTTACTCACCTTCCGACGATTCCCTGCACTGTCTGCCGTCTCCGTGTGTCCTCCATCCAGTCTTCCTCCTTGTCCTCTGCTTGTAATCATGTGACCGTCACTTCAATGACATCATCGCTGCTGTGCCGCGGTCAC
Source organism: Allobates femoralis (assembly GCA_033576535.1). Taxonomy (NCBI): domain Eukaryota; kingdom Metazoa; phylum Chordata; class Amphibia; order Anura; family Aromobatidae; genus Allobates; species Allobates femoralis. Next base: position 255,654,767 of record JARQOC010000001.1, on the reverse strand, counting down.
ATGTTTATAAGCCGGACGACCGGAGGTAGGATACACGAGTCGGCAGACAATGCAGAGAATCGTTGGGAACGTAAGAACGGTTGTTATATCAACACAGAGCCCATTATAGCAGCGATGGGGGCCCATATACTGCATGGGGCCCATATATCAGTGATGGGGGCCCATACACCAGCGATGAGAGCCCATATACCAGCTATGGGAGCCCATATACCGTGATGGGGCCATATACCAGTGATGGGGCTATGTACCAGTGATGGGGCTATGTACCAGCGATGGGGGCCATATATCAGTGATAGGGGCTATACACCAGAGATGGGGGCGCTATACCATTGATGGGGGCTATATCCAATGTCCAATGATGGTGGCCATATGCCAGTGATGGGGGCCATATATCAGTGATGGGGCATATACTGTGATGGGTCTATATACAGTAAAGAGAGGCTATATAACAGTGATGACAGGCTATATACCAATAATGGGGGCTATGTACTGTGATGGGGGCATATTCTGTAATGGGGGCTATATACTAGTGATGGAGTCTTATACTGTGATGGGGAGATATAGCCAGTGTTGGAAGGCTATTAACCAGTGATGGAGGCTATATACCAGTCATGGGGGTGCTATATACCAGTGATATGGGTGCTATATACCAGTCATGGGCAATATATTATGAGGGCTATATACAGTGTATAAACAGGGTAATATACACCATTATGAAGAGCTATCTACAGTGATGAGCGGTTATATACCAGGATAGGAAGTGCTGCATTTCCCACGCTAGCTTATACTCAAGTCAACAGGTTTCCTCAGTTTTTGGAGGTTAAATTAGGGGCCTCGGCTTATACTCGGGTCAGCTTATACTTGAGTACATACAGTATATATATTAAAGCTCTAAACGTTAATAAGTTTGATTCTTGTATGCTTTAAAAAATTCATTTCCAAGACTTCTCGCAAGCCAGGCCATTTCAATTAATTCTCAATACCCATAGTTTTAAGTGGGCCCTAAAGACGCATTTCTTTAGATTAGCCTATCACATCACCTTACTTATCTAACTATTCCCATTCTGCCTTTTCCAAATCAGGCCTCTTGTGTCATCTGTCTACACCCTCCATGCACCTAATAGCACTTTATCTGTAGTTGTACAGATCTTGGCTGGTGACCGGTCCATGCAGCACTAAATGAATCCCATATTTATTATATTGATGGCTGAACCTTATATGATGGCACTTTTTACCATTTACCTTTTGTGCCTCACCTATTTCCTCATAGACTGCAAGCTTGCAAGCAGGGCCCTCACTCCTTATGGTATCTATTCAATTTTCAAATTATCTGTACATGTCTCCTCTGAATTGTAAAGTGCTGCGGAACATGTTCGCGCTATATAAATAAAATTATTATTATTGTTATAGCCTTACAGAGTGTGTGACCCTGTTGATTGTCAGACAGTAGTATATTTTGAGGACTCATTACCCCATGTTTTTGATAAGTGGTGGCAGCGTGTTGTGTAGCTGGGGTGTGTGGACTGTCTTTAATTGGGCTTTATGCTTACTTTATAGCCTATGATAGAGGTTGAGTGCTGGATTGAGTGGTAGGAGAAAAATTAACCCTTTCATGCACACCCCTCATCACATGCTGAGAAGTGGGTATGTGACAACCACTTTATGAATTTTTTCTACAGCTTTAAGGTTATTAAAAACACTGAATAAAAGTGATTCTTATCCCTTAACAATGCCCCTCAGGTCCTGTTCGGTTTTAAATTGGACTCCACAAGTCTCTTTTTCCTGATCATGACTAGGGATGAGCAAATTTTCCTCGAACATAGTCACCTATTTAAAATTCGGCACAATCATTGCAGATTCGGATTTAGGATCTGGAACCAGAACATTTTGCCAAAAGGTCAATGAACTTGGCTTTGTTCGGTAACTCATCCAATGAAAAAAAGACTTACTCTTCAAGTCTTACGTGTTCAAGTGAAAATTTCCCCCTACAGATTCTGTAGGATAGCAATTGGGACATGTTTGATGAGGGGAGGGAGTGGGGAGAGGTCAGAGGCATGTCAGACTCTATTTTCTTTCTGACGTTTTCTGACCGTGCACCCTCTCCTACCCTGCAGCCATGTTGAGACTCTACATTCTGCTGTAGCCTAGGTCCTGACACGCCCATAGACGCAGATTTTTAAATTGCAGATAGTGGCACAGACACCCATTCAAGCAATTCATACCGCAGTAAGAGGTACAAAGATAGGACCGGTTGTATGAGAGACCTTGACGCTGGTTACTGGGCTGAAATGCTATGGCCATCACATTAGCTAAGTTCTCATTTTTTTCCTCTATATCATGAAGCAGTTTTCTGCTGTACCTGTATACCCTATTCACACTGAGCAGCTTTGCACAAAGCCAGCCATTGCATTCATTAGCCAATATGCTTTTCCACATTTTTCTAAGTGTTAGTGTTGCAGCCAATATCCTTTCTATTTTTCTTTCCCCAGAACTTTCTGTGGTGTTGTTCCAAGCGGCAGCCAAACAGGGTGCATAAAACATTAACAAGTTGTAGACACAAGGGATTGTGTCATTGGTTGCCTAAGTCACACCCCTCAAGATATAAGAAACTGCCATTTGCCATCATCGCTATTTTCAGAGTGTTACTGCTAAGGATAGGACTGCTGCTGCTCCATGCTGCCCAGTGCTGCTCCATGTGTGTTACACAAAAAGATAGCTCACTATTCAATCGCTTTTCAAATAGAATAGGGGGGCGAGAGGGTCCATCCGGACATAGGCATTTTTTGCTGAGAACGAGTCTGATTACTCAGTGCATTGTCAAAGCAATGTTTTTTTGCATACAAGTCATTACCAAGTTATGTGTTTCCCCTAAAATAGTTTTTTTTTTGCAACAAACAAGTCATTGCCAAATATTTGCGTTTTTTTTTGTCTCAAACAAGTGATTGCCAAATCTTTGTTTCCCCTAAAAATGATTTTTTGTGGCCTCAAACAAGTCATTGCCTAATATTTGTGGTTCCCCAAAAAGGCTTTTTTGGTATCAAACAAATGATTGCCAAATCTTTGTGTTTCCCTTAAAAAACCTTTTTTTTGTCACAGCAAGTCAGTGTCCAATCTTTGTGTTTAACCTAAAAAAGACTTTTATTGGCCTCCAAAAAACTCATTGCCAAATCTCTGTTGTCAAATAATCTTTTATTGGTTCTCAAACAAGTGCTTTCCAAATTTGTGTGCCTTAAACATGAGTGGGAAAACCTGAAGTTGTGGTGGAAAGGGGAATAAGCGTGGTGCAATGGGTAACATACCGTATATAAAATTGGGCTGAAAAGTCCCCCCCTCAGCTTATACGCGAGTCACTGTATACTGTATACACAGTATACAGTATACAGTCATCCCCCCATCAGTATACAGGCCCCCCCCTTACTGCCGCAATCCTGTAAAAGAATACATTAGTATACTTATATAACATAGGTGTGGGATAACCACCACCCTAGGAAAGATTACACAAAGATTTTCCAAATTACCAGTCAATCTTTATTGTACACAATAGCATAGCATAACATAAAATTAGAGCATTCCCTCCGGAGAGATTCACAAGAAACATTACAGGCTGTTCAGCAAAATAGAAATAGTATAGAAAAAAACAACAAACAGGCAATTATTGTTCATATAGGCAGGTCAATAAGTAATATATAAGACCTAAATCCTATAGAGCCAAGCCAATGTTATTACCACAGATGCTAATCCAAGTTCATATAATAATCATCAACCCGAGTCACCATCACTTGTTAATACTAGGGTGATTAAATCCTGGTTATAGCAATAAAAATATCCTGAAAGCAAAGAGAGCCTTAATAACTGCCCCCATCGCTACAAAGATATCATTTCTGAGATAAACATGGTACTGTTGTGTTTAATACATTCTAAGCCGAGGTGTCCGTGTGCGCTCGTGCTCCCTCCTCCCCTACGACCGTTTCGCTTCCTGCTTCTTCCGGGGACGCCCCGGGTTGATGATTATTATATGAACTTGGATTAGCATCTGTGGTAATAACATTGGCTTGGCTCTATAGGATTTAGGTCTTATATATTACTTATTGACGTGCCTATATGAACAATAATTGCCTGTTTGTTGTTTTTTTCTATACTATTTCTATTTTGCTGAACAGCCTGTAGTGTTTCTTGTGAATCTCTCCGGAGGGAATGCTCTAATTTTATGTTATGCTATGCTATTGTGTACAATAAAGATTGACTGGTAATTTGGAAAATCTTTGTGTAATCTTTCCTAGGGTAGTGGTTATTCCACACCTATGTTATATAACTCTGATGAGGAAAGCTATCTAAAAAAAAAAGGACATAGTATTGAGATTAGTATACTTATCCCTGCCGCTGTCCTGCTGCCGCTGTCCCGCCGCCGCCATCGCGCTCCTCCGGCTTCATCCGGCTTCTTCCAGCTTCCTCCGGTGGGCGCAGGCAATGACGTCATTGTCTGTGCGCCAGAGGAGGAAGCCGGAAGACGCTGGATGAAGCTGGAGGAGCGTGATGGCAGCGGCGGGACAGCGGCAGGGATAAGTATACTAATGTATTCTTTTACATGATTGTGGCAGTAAGGGGGGGCCTGTATACTGATGGGGGGGGGCCTGTATATACCACTGGGGCTGCTGCTGTATGCTACCAATGGGGCTGCTGCTGTATACTACCACTGGGGCTGCTGTATATACCTCTGGGGCTGCTGTATACTACCATTGGGGATGCTGTATACTACCACTGGGGCTGCTGTATACTACCTCTGGAGCTTCTGTATACTACCACTGGGGCTGCTGTATATACCTCTGGGGCTTCTGTATACTACCACTGGGGCTGCTGTATATACCTCTGGGGCTGCTGTATACTACCACTGGGGCTGCTGTATATATCTCTGGGGCTGCTGTATACTACCACTGGGGCTGCTGTATATACCTCTGGGGCTTCTGTATACTACCACTGGGGCTGCTGTATATACCTCTGGGGCTTCTGTATACTACCACTGGGCTGCTGCTGTATATACCACTGGGGCTGCTGCTGTATACTACCACTGGGGAGGCTGCTGTATACCACACTGCTGGGGGCTGTATACTTTTGCTGGGGTCCACCCTCGGCTTATACACGAGTCAATAGGTTTTCCAAGGTTTTGGGGCCAAAAGTAGGGGGTCGGCTTATACACGGGTCTGCTTATAAACGAGTATATACGGTACATAGTAACATAGTATTTAAAGTTGAAGGAAGACCCTAAGTCCATCCAGTTCAACCCATTGCCTAACATGTTAATCCAGAGGAAGGCAAAAAAAAACATTGTGGCAACACTAAGCTCCACATTGGGGAAAAAAAATTCCTTCCTGACTCCACATACGGCAATCAGACTAGTTCCCTGGATCAACACCCTATCAAAAAATCTAGTATATACAACCGGTAATATTATATTTTTCTAGAAAGGCATCCAGGTCATTCTTAAATGTTAGTAGTGACTCACTCATTACAACATCATGTGGCAGAGAGTTCCATAGTCTCACTGCTCTTACAGTAAAGAATCCACGTCTGTGATTATGATTAAACCTTTTTTCCTCCAGATGTAGAGGTCACCCCCTGGTCCACGTCTCAGGTCTAAGAATAAAAAGATCATTAAAAAGGTCTTTTTGCTGTCCCCTCATATATTTATTAGTGATGAGCGAGTACTAAAATGCTCGGGTGCTCGAAGCTCGGGCCGAGCATCCCAAGATACTCGTGTACTCGGCCGGAGCACTGAGCCCAATGTTATCCTATGGGAGACCCGAGTATTTTTCTGACATGACCCCCGGCAGCATGGAAAAACCCTAAAAATGTCATAAAACTATCAGAACAGTGCTGAAATGACATGGGAACAGCATGGGGAAGATCCCTGGAAGCATTTCAGACCCCAAGGTCACTGATGTGAACAATGTTGTCAGACTATTACGCCACTTTTACGGACTGTCAAGAAAACGTTACAAAATGAAGCCAAAACGGATTTTCATGGAAAAAATATTAAGGGCTCATACCCACTTGTGAGACAGAGTTGGTGTATGTTACTTTTTTGGATTATATGAAAGATTTAAAAAAAAAAAAATTGTGTGGCACTCCCATGCCCCTGGGAAGAGACGTAAATGAAGGCCTATTTAAATAATGTGCCCATTGTAAGCAAGTGGGTCTTTTTTAGTATTGCCCTAGGCATGGATGCTAGAAATTGGAGACACCAATATGCCCCTAGATAGAGGCTTGCATGAGGGCTTTTTCAAAAAATGTGCCCATTGTAAGCAAGTGTGTCTTTTTTAGTATTGCCCTAGGCAGGGAAGCCAAAGGTTTGGCGGCACCAAGAAGCCCCTGCATAGAGTCGTGCATGAGGGCTTTTTAAAAAAATGTGCCCATTGTAAGCAAGTGTGTCTTTTTTAGTATTTCCCTAGGCAGGGAAGCCAAAGGTTTGGAGGCACCAAGAAGCCCCTGCATAGAGGCGTGCATGAGGGCTTTTTCAAAAAATGTTCCCATTGTAAGCAAGTGGGTCTTTTTTAGTATTGCCCTAGGCAGGGAAGCCAAAGGTTTGGAGGCACCAAGAAGCCCCTGCATAGAGGCGTGCATGAGGGCTTTTTCAAAAAATGTGCCCATTGTAAGCAAATGGGTCTTTTTTAGTATTGCCCTAGGCAGGGAAGCCAAAGGTTTGGAGGCACCAAGAAGCCCCTGCATAGAGGCATGCATGAGGGCTTTTTCAAAAAATGTGCCCATTGTAAGCAAGTGTGTCTTTTTTAGTATTGCCCTAGGCAGGGAAGCCAGAAATTGGAGACACCAATATGCCCCTGGATAGAGGCGTGCATGAAGGCCTTTTTAAAAAATGTGGCCATTGTAAGCAAGTGTATCTGCTGTTGTATTTCCCTAGGCAGGGAAGCCAAAGGTTTGGAGGCACCAAGATGCCACTGCATAGAGGCGTGCATGAGGGCTTTTTCAAAAAATGTGCCCATTGTAAGCAAGTGTGTCTTTTTTAGTATTGCCCTAGGCAGGGAAGCCAAAAATTGGGTAGCACTTCAATGCCCCTGGATAGAGACGTGCATGAGAGCCTTATAAAATAATGTGCCCATTTGAAGCAAGTGTGTCTGCTGTACTATTTCCCTAGTCAGGGAAGCCAAAAATTGGGTAGTACTTCAATGCCCTTGGATAGAGACATGCATGAGAGCCTTTTTATATAATGTGCCCATTTGAAGCAAGTGGGTCTTTTGTAGTATTTCCCCTAGTCAGGGAAGCTAAAAATTGTGTAGTACTTCTATGCCCCTGGATAGAGACATGCATGAGAGCCTTATAAAATAATGTGCCCATTTGAAGCAAGTGTGTCTGCTGTACTATTTCCCTAGTCAGGGAAGCCAAAAATTGGGTAGTACTTCAATGCCCTTGGATAGAGACATGCATGAGAGCCTTATAAAATAATGTGCCCATTTGAAGCAAGTGAGTCTGCTGTACTATTTCCCCTAGTCAGGAAAGCCAAAAATTGTGTAGCACTTTAATGCCCCTGGATAGAGACGTGCATGAGAGTTTTATAAATAAATGTGCCCATTTGAAGCAGTTGGGTCTTTTGTAGGATTGCCATAGGCAGGGAAGCCAAAAATTGGGATGCATTGTGATGCCCCTGGGAAGAAACATGGAGGAGAGCCTCTAAAAATTGTTCCCATTACAAAAGTAGCGTGTCTCCTGTACTTGTAATGTCCATTCTGGAAGCATGGACTAAAACATACCCCTGGGGGGTATACATGAAACTAATGCCTAACTTTAGAACAGATAGGTGCATCATCATCATAAAAAAGATATCAAAATATTATGGTTTTGTGGCATCATGAACCACGCTCACACAGATTATATGATGGTGGCAGATGAGGAGAAGGAGGAGCAGTACAGCAAGTAGCCAAACACATGAAGTCTGTACCGATGTGTGGGTGTGCGGAGGTGCATGGGAATCTACCGGCACCAAATTTAAATTCCGCTATCATTTGGTGGTGGTGGTGTGGTGAAGTAAGGCCCAATCCAACCCTTTTTCATCTTGATTAAAGTCAACCTGTCAGCATTTTCAGTTGACAGGCGGGTGCGTTTATCTGTAATGATTCCACCTGCGGCACTAAAAACACGTTCTGACGAAATGCTAGCGGCAGGGCAGGCCAGGACTTCCAAGGTGTAGAGAGCCAATTCCTGCCATGTGTCCAGCTTGGATACCCAATAATTATAACGCACAGAGGAGTCTAGGAGCACTTTAGTACGATCAGCAAGGTACTCCCTCAGCATCTTTGCAAACTTTGCATTCCTTGTGACACTACCCTGCACCTCAGGGCCTGTGGTACGGGGGGTGCTGATTAAAGTGTCCCAGATCTTTGAAAGTGTTCTCCTACCTCTGGCTGGATTGGACTTGTGCCTCTCTCTGCCGGACACCTTGGTTGTCCACTGAATCGTGACCTCTGCCGCTAGCGTTTTCAGAAGGGAATTTTTTTAATAATTCCACCACTAGGGCCTTCTTGTACTGCAGCATTTTTGTAGACCTCTCCACTTCGGGAATAAGAGAAATAAAGTTCTCTTTGGTAACGTGGGTCTAAAAGTGTCACCAACCAGTAATGAGTGTCCGTCAAGATCTTCATAACACGACGGTCACGACACAGGCAGCGTAACATAAAGTCAGCCATGTGCGCTAGACTGTTAGCAGTCAAGACTTCTGGGTCCTCACCAACAGCATGATTGGCCGTGCTGACCTCCTCCTCCTCCTCCCCTCCCCTGTCCTCTGGCCATCCCCGCTCAACCGACAGTCTGACAGTTGTGCATGTATTACCGTCAACTCCGAATGAAAGTAGCTCCATTTCTTCTTCCTCCTCCTCCTCATCATAGTCCTCCAATGCACGTTGGGATGAGATGAGGCTGGGCTGTGTGTAATCACCCAGTACGGTTTCTTGCTGCAACTCATCCTGCTCCGCCTGCAATGCATCATCTTTGATTTTGAGCAGAGAGCGTTTTAGAAGACAGAGAAGCGGGATGGTGACGATAATGATGGCATTATCACCGCTCACCATCTTGGTGGAGTCCTCAAAGTTTTGGAGGATGGTACATATGTCGGACATCCATGTCCACTCCTGAGGTCTTATGTGTGGAGTTTGAACCGTATACCGATGGCCTAGTTGATGCTGCTACTCAACAACTGCCCTCTTCTGCTCACAAATCCTGACCAACATGTGCAGTGTGGAATTCCAATGCGTGGTGACATCACACAATAGTCTGTGAGCCGGAAGCTGCAAACGCTGCTGAAAGCCGGCAAGGCCGACAGAAGCAGTAGGTGACTTTCTGAAATGGGCACACAGGCAGCGTACTTTGACGAGCAGATCAGACAGCTCCGGTAGGATTTAATAAACCACTGAACCACGAGGTTGAGCACATGGGCCACGCATGGAACATGTGTCAGCTTGCCTCGCCTCAGAGCCGCCACAAGGTTGCGGCCATTGTCACACACGACCATGCCTGGCTGTAGGTTCAGGGGTGTGAGCCAGTGATCTGCCTGCTGTTTCAGGGCTGTCCACAACTCTTTAGCGTTGTGGGGTTTGTCACCTATGCATATTAGCTTCAGCACAGCCTGTTGCCGCTTAGCCGAGGCAGTGCTGCAGTGCTTCCAGCTTGGGACTGTTGTGGAGGGTGAAGTGGAGGAAGAGGAGGAGGCTGAGGAGCATGACGTGCCAGAGCTGTACACTGTGGGTGAAACCCTGACAGAGTTAGGGCCTGTAATCCTCGGTGTCGGAAGGACGTGTTCCGTCCCAAGGTCAGATTGGGTCCCGGCTTCCACAATATTAACCCAGTGTGCCATCAGAGAGATGTACCGGCCCTGCCCGCAAGCACTTGTCCACGTGTCTGTGGTTAGGTGGACTGAAACTGCGTTGTTAAGGGCACGTATGATGTTTTGGGACACGTGCTTATGTAATGTGGGGATGGCACACCGGGAAAAATAGTGTCGGCTAGGGACTGAGTAACGTGGGACAGCCGCCGCCATCAGGTTGCCAAATGCTTCCGTCTCCACCAGCCTAAAAGGCAACATTTCCAGCGCAAGCAGTCACGAAATGTGTGCATTTAGAACTGTGGCATGTGGGGCTTTGGCAGCGTATTTGCGCCTGCATTCCGAAGATTGGGGTATGGATAACTGAACGCTGCGCTGGGACAAGGACATGGCTGATGATGGTGCTACTTCTGCTTGGACAACTACAGGGGAAGGACAGGAGGCATCTTCGCCTGCAGTATGGACAGGGGATTGGCTTGCACGCACAACAGTGGAAGACGCAGCGGTGTCACCCGAAGACAATGCTCCTGTACTCTGCTGTACATCCCACAAAGTCGGGTGCTTTGCTGCCATGTGCCTGATCATGCTTGTGGTGGTCAGGCTGCTAGTTTTGCTACCCCTGCTGATGCTGGCATGGCAGGTGTTGCAAATGGCCTTTTTCGTATTATCTGCAGACTTCTTAAAAAACAGCCAGACTCGGGAAGACCTAGCAGTTGTACTGGCAACATCATTCGTGTTGTTGTTACGGGGAACTTCTGCCTGCGGACACCACCCTGCTTCTTCCGGCCTGTTGTGATGCTACGCCTAACTCCCCCTGTGCACTGCTGTCCTCGCTCTGCATGTCCTCCTGCCAGGTTGGGTCAGTTACTGGATCATCCACCATGTCGTCTTCCAATTCCGCACCCTGGTCCTCTTCCTGACTTTGTGGCAATTGTGTCTCATCATCGTCCACCTCTTGTTGAGACACGTTCCCACCGTTGCCTTCGTGAGACCGTGGCTGCTCAAATATTTGGGCATCGGTACATACGATCTCCTCATGACCCACTTCAACTGGAGCTGGCGAGAGGCCAGAATCTATGAATGGATAAGTGAACAGCTCTTCAGAGTGTCCAAGTGTGGGATCAGTTATGTCCGGGTCCGGGCACTCGGCATGGGGGGAGGAAGGAGGATCAGGGTGTGGAATGTGCAGTCCAGTCTCACGGCTACTGACACTTGACCGTGTGGAAGACAGGGTATTTGTGGTGGTGCCAAACTGACTGGAAGCATTATCCGCTATCCAACTAACAACCTGTTGACACTGGTCTTGGTTTAATAGTGGAGTACTGCTGCGTTCACCTAGAAATTGGGACAAGAAAGTCGAGCGAGATGATGTGGGCGTTTGTCGTGGCGCAATTCGAGCTTGCGGGCTCATCCTCTGCCTGCACCATCATCACGTCCAGTTCCTTGTCCCTTGGCCCTGGACTTGCGCATTTTCAATGTGGTGCTGACTGTATACAGCTAAATTAGTGCAGACAAGAGTATGTTTTTGGCACAAGGCTTTTGGTGTACCTTAATTTACGCTGCAACCTAGAGGAGCAGCACTTAGATGCACATTTAGTGCAGACAAGAGTAGGTTTTTAGCACGAGGCTTTTGGTGTACCCTAATTAACGCTGCAACCTAAAGTAACAGCACTTAGGCTGCCTTCAGATTTGCAGATGCCTCCGCAGCATTTTGCGGAGGCATCTGCAAGCATCTGCATGCAGACGGCAGCCCCTATGTTTATAATGGAGCGCACGGCGGTCTGCAGATACTTGCAGACCGCCGTGCGCACCCATTCACTCCTATATGTGATCTGTGCGCAGGCAGATGCCTGCGTACAGATCACACACTCTCGTCCGCACCAGGGACGCGACATGTTGCGTCCCTGGTGCGGGCGAGAGTGTGTGATTTGTGTGCAGGCACCCGCCTACGCACAGATCACATATAGGAGTGAATGGGTGCGCACGGCGGTCTGCAAGCATCTGCAGACCGCCGTGCGCTCCATTATAAACATAGGGGCTGCCGTCTGCATGCAGATACTTGCAGATGCCTCCGCAAAACGCTGCGGAGGCATCTGCAAATCTGAAGGCAGCCTTAGATGCACATTTAGTGCAGACAAGAGTAGGTTTTTAGCACGAGGCTTTTGGTGTACCCTAATTAACACTGCAACCTAAAGTAACAGCACTTAGATGCACATTTAGTGCAGACAAGAGTAGGTTTTTATCACAAGGCTTTTGGTGTACCCTAATTAACCCTGCAACCTACAGTAGCAGCAATTAGATGCTAAATTAGTGCAGAGAAGAGTTGGTTTTTCGCACAAGGCTTTTGGTGTACCCTAATTTGAGCTAAAACCTACTCCTGCCTATAGTGAGCTAAATAAATCCTTAAAAGCACGGTTTTTGGGATGGATGAGCCTGGAAACCAGCCCCAGATGCGATGCAGGCTGGTATACTGGCACAGCGAAGTTTGGTAGATACCCTGCCTCCCTGCCTGCCTGTATACTGCTCTAGTAGTCCTCAGAAGGACTGTTGTGGTAAATAGACTGGCAGCCCTGTGCCTACTCTAGCTGAAAGGCCACAAATCTGTCCCTCAATCAGCAGTAGCTCTCCCTACACTGACTGTCTAATGGCGCAGAGTGACGAGCACAGCGCGGTCAGGCCTTATAAAGACCTGATCACGCTGTGCGGCCAGCCAATCACTGTAATGCCACAACCAACATGGCTGTGGCATTACAGTGTCTGTCAGCCAATCCCTGCATGCGGGCTGGCTCTGAAAAAAGCGCCAACATGTAGGGAGGTGGACCCCGAGCATAGCAAGAGTATCGCGAGATTGCTCGGTACTCGCCGAGTAGCCCGAGTACCGTGATATTCGTACGAGTACCGAGTAGTGACAAGCATAATCGCTCATCTCTAATATATATACATTATTATAAGATCATCCCTAAGCCTTCGTTTTTCCAAACTAAATAACCCCAAGTTTAATAATTCGTCTTAGTATTGCAGACCCCTCAGTCCTCTAATAACCTTGGTCGCTCTTCTCTGGACTCGCTCTAGTTCATCTATGTCTTTCTTATACACCGGAAACTAGTGATGGGCGAGTCCTAAATTACTCGGAATCGCTTGACTCTAGCGAGTCCGAGCCCGGGACTAGCTACTCGTTGCGAGTCTAGCAAGTCCAATGTTAATGAATGGGGAAGCGAATAATAGCGAGTAATGTGCGATTTACAAATCGCAGATGTCTCGGAAAGCGCTCGCATTGCCGTTTTGGAAACCCCACTCGCAACAGTTTTTTGCTGCTATGTCCGTGTCTGTGGTTTTTATCCAAATTATATGATAACAAGAGAACAAGAGACAGGGTTTAATAGGGATATTGTCCCATCTCTGTCTGTAATGTGTGTTTTATAGACACTAGGTGTGGGAGAACACATTTTTGTTATTTTAACAAATATTTATTAAAGGTTATATTTTAAAAGTGCACCTTAAGGCTGGGTTCACATTTGCGGACCCCTCCGCAGCGTTCTGCGGAGGGGTCCGCAATGTGACCGCAGCGGATGCGAGCTCCTATCTTTATAATGGGAGCGCACGGTACTGCGCTTGACAGCGCAGGACCGTGCGCACCCATTCACTCCCATATGTGATCTGTGCGCAGGCGGATGCCTGCGCACAGATCATACAGTCTCGTCCGCACCAGGGACGCTACATGTTGCGGCCCTGGTTCGGGCGGGAGTGTGTGATTTGTGCGCAGGCATCCGCCTGCCCACAGATCACATATGGGAGTGATTGGGTGCGCACGGTCCTGCGCTGTCAAGCGCAGCACCGTGCGTCCCTATTCTAAACATAGGGGCTTGCGCTGGCTGCACACACATGGCGATTCCCCTCCGCAGAACGCTGCGGAGGGGAATGCCAGTGTGAAGGCAGCCTAAGTAAGAAATGTGTCCGTGTCTGTGTAGCAGCACACTAGTCCCTGCAAAAATTATTAAGTGCGCACAAGTAGTCGCACAAGTAGGTGGCGTACGTGCTATTTGCAGCTAGGAGAGCAGCAACGCACTGGTCTGCCACAGAGAAAAGAAAACTGAAGGGGTTATTATGACCCAAAATCTATCAGGTGCAAAAAAATAGGAAATAGTACTTCAGCTAAGCCTCTGACTTCAGCTATTAGGACAGCTGAGTGAGTAAGCTAAGCTATGAGGTCGGTCCTGTGTGCACTGTAAGGCTGCACCTCCCTGCCTGCCTGCCTGCCTACAGTCCTCTACACAGTACTCCTCTGTCCTCCTGGTAGCTCTCAGAAGAGCTGTTTGGGTTAATTTTTAAGTTTCCCTACACTGACTGACACTCCCTATGATCTGCTCCAGCATCTACCTCACCCTGCACTAGGTCAGATCTCACAGGAATGTGGAGAAAATGGCGGTGGCAAGGCTTATATACAGCCTCGCCTCTTATACATGACATAGGCATCACGATGGACAGAAGCCAATCATAGTCCTGCCACAACCAACATGGCTGTGGCATTACTGAATGTGATTGGCTAACATGCTTGTCCATCTTCACAAGTTTTCTGACCTAACACGCTAGGCTGTATCGGAAGCTTTGTCGGAACATAACAGATTCTGTATTCGCGAGTCCCGAATACAGTATACAGGACTCGGATTCGTAGACTCGCTCAGACTCGCTCAGATTCGCTGCTGACAGCGGGTATCCGTGAAGCGGTGCGATTGTTTAAACGATTTGGGGAGATTCAAACTACATAGCGATGTGATATAGCGAGTCTAGCGAGTGAGAAAAAGTAAACTCTGACAAAACTAGGATTGCCATTGACTTGCATTGGACTCGTTACTGTGCGAGTAATCGCTGGGAAACTCGCAGAGTACCGAGTCCCTTACTACTCGCCGAGTAACGAGTCCTAGCGAGTAGACTCACCCATCCCTACCGGAAACCAGAATTGTACACAGTATTCTAAGTGTGGTCACACTAGTGACCTGAATAGAGGTAAAATTATGTTCACCTCATGAGCATCTATGCCTCTTTTAATGCATCCCATTATTTTATTTGCGATTGCAGCAGCTCCCTGACACTGTGCACTAAATGTGAGTTTATCATCTACCCATACACCCAGGTCTTTTTTCAGTGGTAGTTTTGCCCAGTGTTTTACAATTAAGCACATAATTATACATTTTATTTCCTATGCCCAAGTCCATGACCTTAAGGTACCGTCACACGCGGCAATTTTGCTAGGCAATTTCACTGGCAATTTACTGGTTGCAGTGAAATCATGGACACATTGTTCCATTTGTACACAGCAACAAAATAAAACAATGTGTCCATGATTTCACTGCAACCAGCAAATTGCCAGTGAAATTGCTAGCAAAATTGCCGCGTGTGACGGTACCTTTACATTTATCCCCATTAAAGCTTATTTGCCATTTATCAGCCCAAGCTTCTAGTTTACATAAATCCTCCTGTAATATAAAATTGTCCTTCTCTGTATTGATTACCCTGCAGAGTTTAGTGTCATCTGCAAATATTGAGATTCTACTTTGTATACCCCCTACAAGGTCATTAATAAATATGTTAAAAAGAAGCAGGCCCAATACAGACACCTGTGGTACCCCACTGTTAACTGTGAACCATTCTGTGTTCCATTAATAACCACCCTTTGTTTCCTATCACTAAGCCAGTTCTTAACCCAATTACAAATATTTTCTCCTATCCCCATTGCTCTCATGTTATGTATCAACCTTTTGTGTGGCACTGTATCAAAAGCTTTTGAAAAGTCCATATACACCATGTCCACTGCATTTCTTTGGTCCAGTCCAGAACTTACCTCTTCATAGAAGCTTATCAGGTTAGTTTGAAAGGACCAGTCCCTCGTAAACCCATGTTGAGGGGGCGTGTCCTAACCTCGCATGGTGCAGGACGCTTAGAGCTTGGGCTCCGACCGGGATCACAAAAAAGCGGCTTCTAACAAGACTCCTGCGGCCCCCCTGCAGACTGAGTTCGCTTCCTCCGGTACCTTACACAGAGGTGAGCACATGGGGAAGAGCAAACCGGCCTCCCGCGATCCGGCCCGGAGGATTCCGGACTTTTTTGTGCCCCCCCCCTCTCACCTAGCACAGGACACTAAGATGGCGCCTCAGTCCCCCAGAGCTGCGCGCGCTGCCCGGAGAACTCTCCCTGCGGTGGAGACAAGTGGCGCTGATGATGCAGCTGCAGAGCCTCCTCTCACTACCTCCCTACTCAAATCATTACTGGGGAACTGCGCTCCTCATTACAGGAAGATATGCGCAGCATGGTAGCTTCTCTGAGGACGGAGGTGGAAGATCTGGGGGGGCGCACAGACCACCTTGAAAAAAAGATGGCAGAACTGGTGGCTTCTCATAACAACCTCTGGGACGCCCATGAGGCCCTGGATAAGCGTGCCCTACAGACACAGTCAAAAACCCTGGATCTGGAAGACAGATCCAGGAGGAACAATGTCAAGCTGAGGGGGGTGGATGAATCAGTCTCGGCCTCAGACCTCAGAGCCTTCCTGCAGGAATTCCTAAAGGCTGTCCTCCCCCATACAGACAAAAAACTGTTGATAATAGACAGAATACACCGCCTACGTAAGCCTCCCAACCTGGCAGCCTCTATACCCAGGGATGTTCTTGCCCGTGTCCATTTTTTTGAGGTGAAAGAGGAATTTCTAGGTGCTCTTCGAAGTGGTCCTGAATTGCCGGAGAGATTTGCTTCTGTTAGGGTTTTTCCGGACCTCTCCCCAGGCACACTGGCGTTGCGTCGTGCCTTTGCCCAGCAGACTGCCATACTGAGGGATAAAGAGATCCCATACCGATGGGGATATTACCCTACGAGGCTTCTGATAAAGAAAGACGGCACTTTCACAACCTGCCTTACCCCACATCAAGCTGCCAAAAATCTAGTTCGGTGGGGCTTCATCACCCCGGGATCCCCTGCTTCGGGAGACTCTAGACGGAATGAGACGAATGGTAACTCTGCTGCAAGTCACCATGTTGATCCTGAATGGGAGGTCGCTTGAGGAACTCTTCCACAACCGGTCCTGGTCGGACCCTTTCTTCCTTTGGATTAGGACGTTTTCCTTTTTTCTTTTGTTATTTTTCCTATTTTTGTGGATATAATTCCACGTTTTTGCTGACTCGTCAGTTTGGCCCCCTGGTGACATTTTTCTGTCACTTACATTCAGATTTTGTCTGAATGGACACTGTTTTTATGTTTCTTGTTTGTTGGTCTTGTCTGTCTGTTCCCTCCCTGCCTTTCCCTTTATTTCCCCTTCAGTCACTTCAGATTGTCACTTGCCTTAACTCAAAGATGTATATGAATGATTATTCCATATTGATGTTATATATTTCTGTATATGAGCCACCATGAGTGTCACGGTATTTTCCCAAAATGTTAATGGGTTAAACTCTCCATGTAAGAGAGCGATGATCTGGCGCCAACTCTGTAGATTGCGCCATCAAATTATCTGTCTACAGGAAACCCATTTGGTGGAGCAGGACAACTTCAGAATGAAATCTGACATGTACCCCCACCACTTTTTTGCAGGAGGAGACACAAAAAAAGCTGGAGTAGCGATATTCATTAGCAGAGATGTGGTTTTTCAGCTGGCTCAAACAATCTCGGACCCTTTTGGCAGATATTTGATAATTTTATGTACTATCAACAATGCCCCCTTTACAATAGCTTCGGTATATGGACCCAACACTGGCCAACAAAAATTTTTAAAAACCATCCTGCAGATCCTTGGGGATGTTCATCACGGACACAAGGTTATAGCAGGTGACTTTAATTTACCTATTTCAAGGGAGTTGGACTGTTCGGTTCCCTCAAGCTCCAGAGGTGAAGCTGGTCCCCTTGTCCGTCTCCATGGTCTGCATGATGTATGGCGATATCTGCACTGCGGTGAGAGGGACTACACATATATGTCAGCTAGACACGCATCGTACAGCAGGATTGATTATATCCTGGTTGATGATGTGGCTCTGCCTCACTGTACTGCGGCGTCAATAGGTAACATTTCCTGGTCAGACCATGCTCCAGTAACGGTGTCCATTGAGGACCCATTGGCTATTTCCCCCCCTTCACGGTGGCGGCTAAACACCCACTTACTGACTGACCAGTCTAATGTTTCCCTTTTAGACTCCCATCTTAAGAGATATTTCTGTAACAATGATCTACCAGAAACCCAGCCAGATGTGCTGTGGTTCGCACATAAAGCAGTCATACGTGGTCATCTACTTAAAATTGCTGCCATCCAGAAACGTAAATACACTAAGACCCTACAGGATGCCTTATCTGAGGTAGCACGTTTGGAATCTCAGCATAAGCAAACCCCCTCTGCTGCCTTGCTCTCGGACCTTGCTAGGGCCCGCCTGAGGGTTCGACAGTTGTTGCTCCGCTCCACAGCCAATGCTCTTCGGAAATCCAGGGCTAATTACTACGCTATGGGGGACAGAGCGGGAGCCCTGTTGGCCAGGCGCGTCAAGAGAAGGGAAGCACAGACCAGAATTCCCTACCTCGCTAAATCAGACTCATCAAGGACCTATAATCCCATCCAAATTGCCAATGAATTTGCTGCATATTATTCTGAACTTTATAATTTACGGGAAGATCCTTCGGTGCCCCAGCCTTCCGTAGACGATATTTCTGCCTTTCTGGAGAGGGCAGCTCTTCCTAACATTACCCCTGAACAACTCTCCTCCTTAAATTCCCCAATACAGCTTTCTGAACTTGCCCAAATTATAAAAGACTCTAAAAAATCCTCTGCTCCTGGTCCGGATGGGTTTTCCTTCCCTTATTATGCCCAGTTTTTTCCTACCCTTGGCCCATACCTTTTACGCCTCTTTACTCACTGGGCTCACTCTGGCTGTATCAAGCCGGAGGGTCTGGAGGCTTCAATAGCTACCCTCCCCAAGCCCGGCAAACCTCCGACCACCCCCTCGAACTTTCGTCCAATTGCACTTCTTAATGTGGATGTGAAAATCTATGCTAAGTTATGGGCCAATCGTCTTCTATTGGTTTTGCCCTCCCTCATACACCCCGATCAGGTCAGCTTCGTCCTGGGTAGGCAGACGAGGGATGGCACAAGACGTTTAATAGATCTGCTGGAGGTGGTGGAGAGGTGGCACCTCCCCAGTGCATTCCTTTCTCTTGATGCCGAAAAGGCGTTTGATCGGGTGCACTGGGGGTACTTGGAGAAGACCTTAAGTAAATTTGGTTTTAAGGGGACTGTTGCTCGCGCAATTATGGCCTTGTATTCTAATCCGAAGGCCTCTGTTCGGGCCTCCGGATTCCAGTCCCGAACCTTCTTCATTTCTAACGGTACGCGACAAGGTTGCCCCCTCTCGCCATTAATTTTCGCATTGATCATGGAGCCTCTTGCTGCCATTGCTCGTCAGTCCCCAAATATTAGGGGAATTCGGGTCGGTCCATCTGAATACAAGATTAGCCTGTACGCAGATGACGTGGTCTTCACCTGCTCTGACCCTCAACACTCTCTGAGTGCGATCTCGGACCTCCTACGAGACTTTTCTGCGGTTTCATACTATAAACTTAATATAACTAAATCAACCCTTTTCCCTCTGTTTCTTCCCCTCTCTCTTCAACTTAACATTCAATCCACCTATCAGTATATTTGGTCTCCCGTAGGGTTCTCTTATTTAGGGATTAAACTGACGCGCCTGGCTGACTTGGTTCGGGCAAATTGTGAGGCGCTTGCTGCGGATCTTCGGGCGGACACTGGGAAATTTTCTGAGGCAGCTCTCTCCTGGATGGCACGCATACAGGTGGTTAAGATGATGTTACTACCGAAACTAATTTACCTATTCCGATGCTTACCCCTTCACATCCCCTCGAGACGTCTATCTATATTTCAATCCATCATAGACGCCTTTATTTGGAATAACAAGCCACATAGAATCAAAAGGAAGTGGATGACACTTCCTTACTCAAGGGAGGTTTGGGTGTCCCTATGCTGGTAGCTTACTATAGAGCAGCTATGCTCGAGCCCCTTAAATTATGGTGGGAGGGGGTATCTAGTATCCCGTGGTTACGGATTGAATCCCACTTTGCCCCAGGTGGATCCCTCCGACGTTTATTGGAGGCCTCCCTCATACGTGTTGATTCATCCAAAGGAATGCTGCTCACTATGTCCGCTGCTATTGGACTCTGGGCGTCTATTTGCCCGGGGGTTTTCCCACATATACTGCGCTACATCTCATTGGACGCCTTGAAAGAAGTTATTGATGGGGTGTCTGTCCTTCCTTGGAGGCAGGCGGGTATAAGACATATTGTGGATCTTTTTGCTCCAGCTGGGTTCCTCCCTTTTTCAACTCTACAGACCCGTTATTCCCTTCCAAATTCAGCTTATTTTACATATATTCAATTTCATAGTCTCCTACGTAACATGCATATATTTACAGATCCCCCGGCTATAGTAGATTCCCCGGGCCAAAGATATTTTAAACCCAACACTTTTATCTCACATGGGGTGTCGGTCCTATATAATTCCTTGGTGCTCCATGGGGTACAGTCTAAGCTCCCATGTATGGACTCTTGGGAGGCTGTTCTTTCCTTTGAGGCCTCGGGAGACGATTGGGCCTTTGCTCTATCCCATCCGTTGAGATTCTCCTCATGTCTGGGCCACATGGAGCAGGCTAGGAAAATACTTCTACAATGGTATATGACACCAGTGAAACTGGCCAGGTGGGGTCTGGCGACCTCCTCATCCTGCTGGAAGGGTTGCGGCTCCACTGGAACCCTAGCACATATTTGGTGGGAGTGCCCTAGTA
>JARQOC010000001.1:255588255-255634021 GCA_033576535.1 Allobates femoralis | reverse complement strand
GTAGTACAATGATGCATTAATGATGTGTAGTCCAAAAAGGATTTGATCACTCGCTATGTAAGTTTATACTTACATGCTGTTGTAGGCAGAGTCCAGCGAAATCCATGGGCGGGGCTGTGTGCAGCAGCCTCCGCCCGCTCCATGTTGATGGCCGCCCCCTCTGGCCGTAATCCACTGTTGTGAGGGCGGATACGTCGTTAAAGGGGCGTGGCTAACCTCGGCACATAGTTAGCCACGCCCCTTTAACGACGTATCCGCCCTCACAACAGTGGATTACGGCCAGAGGGGGCGGCCATCAACATGGAGCGGGCGGAGGCTGCTGCACACAGCCCCGCCCATGGATTTCGCTGGACTCTGCCTACAACAGCATGTAAGTATAAACTTACATAGCGAGTGATCAAATCCTTTTTGGACTACACATCATTAATGCATCATTGTAATACAGGGGTGTATGCACCCCTGTATAGTGATCCGGGGGGGGGGGAGGGCACTTTGCTCCGAAGAGCCCGTGCCCATTGAGAAATTGTACAAGAACACTGTATAAGTGGTCGGCCGGTCTGTAGGGGGGTCTAAGCCCCTACAGACCTTAAAAAGTCATTGAGATCAACAATTTAACTCTTTATTAAGGTTGCGGATCCCGCCAATAGCCGGGATCCGCAACCTCGGCAGTTACCGGATGGCTCAGGATTACACATCCTGAGCCATCCGGTTACCGCAGTGCGGTATTCTGCACACATTTTTGAAAAAAATGTGTGTGACCGCCATTGCGTTCACCGCATCCGGATCCGGATGCGGTGAATGCAATTTAGGTTTGCAATGTGACCCTACCCTATGCGATATACATACTTCCAGCCACATTCCGACTAGATGTGCATGGCCTCACTCAAAACTTTAGCAAGGCTACACACATCAAGTCGGAATGTGGCCGGGAGTATGCATAGTTGCGGTCACATAACCACTTAGTCTCACCACCAGCATTTAAGAATCCACACACCGCACTCTAAGGTTGTGTTCACACACAACGTATTTGTGAGGATGCGCTTTTGGTGCAAAACTGCACCAAGAGCGCATTCTCACAGAACACAGTGTTCTGTATGTCAACAGGCCTGCGCTTCTCCCCTGCGCTTTATACTTACCTTACCGCGCTCCCTCAGTGACCGCTGGTGTCTTCTGAGCCCCCACCGGCCCACAGCGAGTGCGGGCTCTGGGACCCGGAAGCACCATGTGACCAGTAAAGTCACCCGGTCACATGGTGCTGTTTAAGGTCCTGTGCCAGGTCCTACGATGTCGGGAAGAGAACTGATCACCGGGGAAGCATTGATAGGTAAGTAAAAAGTGCGCTGAAAAAAGCAAAAAGAATTAACATGTTCATTCGTTTTACGGATGCACTTTGTAGTGCAAAGCGCATCCACAACGGAACATGTGGACGGAGCTGCGTTCGTGGCATTTACGCAGCGCTAAAAAGCACTGCACCTAATAGCGCTGCGTACATATAAAATATATGCTGTGTGTGAATGCAGCCATAAGTGTGATGTGAATACTCACAAGTCTACAATCACAGAGTGGCTGTAAACTTTCATTACAAGCATTAACAACCCCATTATAGCGCAGACAAAACTGAGGCTATGATGGATATACAATTATACAGTTGTGGCCAAAAGTATTGACACCCTTGCAATTCTGTCAGATAATACAGTTTCTTCCTGAAAATGATTGCAATCACAAATTCTTTGGTATTATTATCTTGATTTAATTTGTCTTCAATGAAAAAACACAAAAAGAATTGTCCTAAAGCCAAATTGGATATAATTCCACACCAAACATAAAAAAGGGGGTGGACAAAAATATTGGCACTGTTAGAAAAATCATGTGATGCTTCTCTAATTTGTGTAATTAACAGCACGATGCACCTGCGATGTTGCTGCAACTTCGCTTACACAGAAAAATGTCAGCGAAGTTGCATGCAACATTGCAACGTGTAATGGTACCATAAGGTTGGTTTCACACTGCAGTCAGATCAGGTCAGGTCAGGTTTTGTGTTTCAAAACCAGGAGTGACTCCAAAACCTAGAAGAGGTGTCAACATTTCAATTATACTTTTTTTCTGCAAGTTCCTCTCCTAGTTTTGAAACACAAAACCTGACCTGACCTGATCTGACCGCAGCGTGAAACCAGCCTAAAGCGGCCGTCAGACGCTTCCATAACTTGAACGATATTGTAAGCGATCACGTGCACGCGCGATCGCTTACAATATCGCTCACATCGCTGGTGAGATGTCAGACAGACTCACCAGCGATGTTGGCCAGCGAGATCGCTGGTAACTATGGTACACATCGGGTTACTAGGCGCCGCACGGCGCTTAGTAACCCGACGTGTACCATAGTTACCATCTCCCAGCATAGGCTCTGCGCTGGGAGATCGTTCATCGTGGTGTCACACACCACGATGAAGCAGATTGAACAAGCGTTTATCGCTTGATATGAGCTCCGGCTCTCATATCTGCGATGTCACGATCAAGCGATTTTACATTGTAAAATCGTTTGATTACATGCAACGATGCCCAAACGATATCGCTTAAGCGATCAAAAAGCAGATCACTTAAACGATATCGGGCTTAAAATGGTAGCGTGTGACGGCCGCTTAAGACAGACAGACAGGTTAATATTTGATCTGCACTGTTGACCTCCTGCTTCAAGAAGGGGCTATTAGTAATTAGTTCATGTCACTAGATTCTCTCAGCTGTCATTAAACCCTAATGGCCACGTCACACACTTCAATATCGTTAACGATCAAATGATCGATCTCCCGGGAATGAGATAGTTCGGAAAATCTTTCAAGATCGTTGGTGAGATGTCATAAGTCTAGATATCGTGAACGAGGAGCAAATGATGTGGCGAGCAGCTATCGTTCGCACAACCCAGGAACGATACTTGTTCAATGTTGTGAATAGGCGAAGTCATTCACAAGATCGTTATCGCGGTGTCACACACAACGATGCAGCAGATTGAATGTTGGTTAATTGAACAACGCATACTGGATTTGAGGTCAGAATCTCAAATATGTGATGAGCGATCAAATGATTTTTCACCGCAAGATCGCTCAGTTACACGTAACAACACACAAACGATATTGTTTAAGCGATTAAAAAAAGTGACGTTTTAGCGATATCGTTAATGATATTGAAGCGTGTGACGTGGCCTTTAGCGTTTGACATACAGCTAACCTTTTATAGAATTTCACATGCTGCATGCAGATTTACTGTATTATCAATTTTGAAGATTCAGTTGCTGTTTGTTTTCATAAAACTTAAAAAAATGTATGCAGCTATTTTGAATTTTTTTTTTGAAGATAAGGACACCAGCTTCATCAGGTGTATGAGATCCATCCATTTATGTGTGTAGTTGTTATAGGGGATGTCCAAGGTTAGTAAAACTTTATTACATTCTTTCAAAAACAGCACCACCACCGTCTACAGGTCGCATGTGGTATTACAGCATAGGCCCATTAACTTCAATTGAGCTGAGCTGCAATATCACACACAACCTGTAGACAAGGGTGGCGCTGTTTTTGAAGAAAATTAGTCATGCTTATAAAATTCTGGACAACTTCTTTAATAGTGTGAGATCTCTTGGCAGATCCCTTTTAAATGTAGATTTACAATACATTTGAGAACAGCGTGTTCCAACCTGAGTGATAAGAGTATGAAATGCTTCATGCAATTTAATAAGCGCGATAGTAAAAAACTACAAAATAAAATACATGTATATTTATCTGCCTTTCCCCAGAGACTTACATTAAAAACCCCAGGAACATTTATAAACACGCTCATTTTAGACCAATGTGATAGATCATTTATGAGCTAACAAAGTCTGTTTGTCACAATGTTTTTGCAGGGTTTTGCAATGCCCCACTGTGCGTGATTTGTTCTTGTACTGAATATTAACATTCATGATATATTATTTACTTTTTCTTTCGGATTTCCATTTAAAAGCAGAGGTAGGCTCAGCATTATGTAGAGTCTCTTTTTGATCAGTCCCTCTCCTTGTCACTTTCAATCAGTTAAGAATCGGTGATTGTATGGGAGCCAGAACTTCACTCATGCTCTGTAATCGAGCTTTGTGTATTGCCGTTGGCCTTTTATGATATCATTTTTAGAAAGTTCTCCTAGGAGCAATTTATCTGTAGATCGGCTCATGTTCTCAGTGAGAAGGACTCTAACCATATTGTTATGATACATCACAATACAAGAGCGTTCACCGCACATCTGGAAGGGACAAATGATGTGTCAGGAAAACCGGGGCTCCATCTCATTGTCTGGTAAGCGTTTGCATGTAAGACAGTTATTTCCATCTTCTCATTTTCCCTTTGCATACATTATCATTTTTGATGTGCTCTGTCTCCTCAAGCTGCAGAAGCTTGGACAAATTTCATTGTTTCCAGAAGCCACTATTACTCATGTCGTTACTGTTTATATATTGAAATCATATAGAACTGATGTCTTGATTGGTTTTTATATTGAATTGTTCCCGTCTGGAATAATAAATATGGTGAGAGAAGCTGCATTCCATGGCCTTGACTGGGTCAAAGATTATATTATTCTTTTTTATTTTTTTAGCAAATTCTTCTTTTTTACACATACGTCCATTTTTCTGACTTCCTGAAGTATACAGCAAAACAATATATACAAACTATCAATATAGTACTAATCAACCGGTAATATACTATGTGTTTTAGACCGGCTTCACACCACGTTTTTACACTGACAGGTTGTGTCCTGTGTTTTGCAGAAGCACTGGACAGAACCTGACAGCCCCAGAAAAAGCAGAACTGTTTTCTGCCGGAATCCTCCCTGCCGCTATCAAAGTGCTGAAATTTCAGCAGTGGAGCTCTCCACATGGTGAAATTTCAGCTGCCGCCTCTTTTAGCTGCGCTGTCCAGGTGCTGAATGAGCACGGCTTGAATTTCAAAGCCGCCGCTCGTTCAGCACCCAGCGTCCGGGAATCGGTCCGATTTTTTGACGGACATGGGGGCGATCGGGCGCCCATAGACTCCCATGTTATGGGGCACCGTAGCTCGCCAGATCGCACCGACTCTGGGAGGATCCGATTTTGTCCTATTTTTGCCCCAGACACAAAAAATATTGCAAGCTCCGATTTTGTTTTCCGGGGCAAAAAAAACAAAATCTGCTGGATCCTCAAGGACAGCACAAAATCGGATGGCAAATCACTGTCAACCGGCCTCATCCGGCCCATAGGGATATAAGAGGGCCAAAATCGGATCTGGGGCTGTCCGGTTCACACCAGACAGCCTCGTATCCAGAAAATCGTGGTATGAAGCCGGCCTTAGATTATAGGAATACTTTACTAAAATATGCACCCAGGGTTTAAACAGCAAAAAAAAAATCAGAAAAACATATTACCTACCAACTAAAACATCCCTGGTGGTGTACAGAAAGGAAGGGGTCAATATCACAAATTTTAATGTTCTAGTGTAGAATAGGGAAGTAGGTAAAACATCTATTGTTTGTGTTTCTCTGCAACACATATACAGTATTATGCACATATTGCTATACACAGGGGTGATATTGACACGCCCCCCAAGGCCATGGGTTACTCAAAACCAGGCAACAGTTCTGCTGGGGAGTCACGGGGGTCAAGTCTCGGCTCAGTGACCCTGGATTTGTCAATAAACGTTTGGGGGAATAAGGATTTAGGGATGGTTGTCATGACTCTACCCGTGGTGTTCGGCTATTGATGGCTGACGCTGCAGTGCGGGACCTCTGGGGATGATGGGATTGCAGCTTTGATGGTTTTGCTCCCTACGGGTGGAGTAGTTCCCTAAGGCAACCGGTGAGATGTTCAGTGAGGGAAGGTCGGCTGGGCTGTTCTGGCAGGAGAGGGGAATTGGGGCGTCTCACAGGCAGGTTTCCGGTGGCCTGAACGTCTTATCAGTCTATGGATCCGCAGGCGGGAAATGAACAGTCTCACACACAATTCTGAGTTCTATACTCAGTTTACTTACTTAGCTTTTACTTTGGTGGCACCACAGGGTACTGTCCTTGCACAATCTCAGTCTGGATAGACCTCAGTGAACCGGGATAGCTCGTCCAAGACACCCCCTTCATGTTCCTTTCTTCACTGGTTGCTCTTTCTCTCAGCGCTGCCTGTCCTCCTCTCTCCTGCTTGCACCTCCGCACACATCACGGGTCCTCTCTGGCGACCAGTTCCAAATCCCCTGACCCTAGTACGGCTGTTTTCTCGGCAAATGTGTCGGGAGTTGGCCACAGCTCCTCTACATCTCATGGCCTCTGATTCCGTGGTTGGAGCGTAGTCTCCTTGCTACCTTCAGGGCCGGTCCCCTGGTTCTCCCTGCCCTCTTCTTCACTCAGATTTAGGCACACGGGTGGATCACTCACTGCCCGCACCCCTAGGACTCTCTCTGTTCCTCTAGCAGTCTGCTGTTCTGGGACCCAGGATGAGTTCCTCGCTGCTCAAGTGCTCCGGATCCTCCTCCTTTCACTACTTCCTCACGACTAACTAAACTAACTTCCCACTCTCCACCTTTCTTCCCTCCATCCCACTAACTAACCGAGCCCTCCCTCTTTTGAGTCTACCTGCTGGTGCGAGTCCCTGTTGGGTGCTTTTGTGGATGTCTCAGACTCGCCATCCTGTTTCCCTGAGAACAGGAATACTACACCCGTGAGATGGGTGCAGTACCCCTTTGTGGCGATCAGATCGCAGGGGCCCCACAATATTTAGTCAGAAAAAGTTGTTACAATTATAGCGACCTCTCAAGACGGGCAAGAAGAATTGCCCCAAATCAGACAATCACTCCTCTATACTGTAAAAGCATGTTCCCACTACCAGTGTTTGGACGTAGTGTGTTATCTGCTGCGTTGTACAGTACAAGCACAGTGGATGGGATTTACAGAAATCCTGTGCTCACTGTGTCTGTTTTCTCTGCAGCGTAAACTGATATGTGGAATAGCTCGTGACGCCACCTGCAGTATGCGGCCAGGGTAGCCGCCGCTGCTTCAGAACCTCTAGGGACAGTGACCGGCAACTGAGATGGTTCTGCTCCCCACAGGTGGAGCGCGGTACCCAGGGCAGTAGGATGGAGGGATCAGTTCGTACCTAGGCAAATGTTCATTGCATCATCAGTACCCCGATGTCTTATGTGGCCTCTGCGACCAGTGGTAGCCACTAAACAAAGTGTCACACACCACAGCTACTCTGGAGTTCTGTTACATTTACTTAGTTGTTTCAGCATGGCCGCCGTGATTTGTCCCTTGCCAACATCCGGTTCAGCGTTGTCTCCAGAACCGGGTTAGTGCAGTCACACCTTGGTTGGTGTTCCTTCCTTTTTCTTACTAGGTGTTTCTGTCTCTGGTGGTCTCTCTCTCAGTGCTATAAGGGGTAGTTCTCTTCTGGGTCTCTCTCTCAGTGCTATAAGGGGTAGTTCTCTTCTGGTGGTCTCTCTCTCAGTGCTATAAGGGGTAGTTCTCTTCTGGCCATGAACTGCACCTGCGCAAGTGACACTGCTGTGTAACCTTATGGGATTCGGTTACAGCGCCCAACTGGCGATTATGTATGTAGATATATTGTGATAGCACGCTTGGGGATCGCATTTGCTGGGATCAAAGGGCACGTAGCATCTGCATTCAATACAGGTGAACAGCAGAGATCTAAGTGCAACTGACGCTGGGTCATATATAGGTGAAAGCAAAAACAGAAATAAAAAAAAATAGCAACAAAAAATAAGTCTTTGCCTGTCGACAGACAGGAGGGCTTCTCCCTTGCAGCCAAACCACCCAAACACCGAGCAATCCTTCCACTCACACGTCTCATACACAGACAGACTGTCTGTATATATATGTATTATGGTTCACAGCATATATATATATATGTATATATATGCAACCAGTATGTGTTAAAGGGGCCCGCTGAGACCCTTTCGCCCAGGGCCTACAGAAACCTGGAGTCGGCGCTGCATTGAGTACTGGGACCCTGCAGTTGTTGCGCTGTCACTTCGGGGTTCTGTGTCCTTGGAGGCTGGAGGAGCTCTCCCTGACCCAGAAGTGACAGTGCAGCAGTGCTGCACTGAGATACAGGGATGATTCAGGGATGACCTTTGGGATCCTCCTGGCCTGCTCCAGGTAAGAGTGCCGGAGCAGGGCTGTGGAGGGATGCACACCACCAGCATGATTTGGGGGGGCTCAGATGAGGGAGAAGCTCGGCTACATAAAGGAAGGGGGGTCACCAGGGCCCCAGGACCCCTCCTTCCTTGATGCAGCCGAGCTTCTCCCCCAGGACCTTCCCTTTCTTGATGCAGCCAAGCTTCTCCCCCTGGACCCTCCATCCTTGATACAGCCAAGCTTCTCCCCCAGGACACCCCCTTCCTTGATGCAGCCGAGCTTCTCCCCCAGGGCCCCCCTTGCTTGATGCAGTGAAGCTTCTCCCCCAGGACACCCACTTCCTTGATGCAGCCGAGCTTCTTCCCCAGGGCTCCCCTTCTTATATGCAGTCGAGCTTCTCCCCCAGGTTGCTTCATGAATGGGGGTGTCCTGAGGGAGAAGCTCAGCTGCATCATGAATGCGGGTACTCATGGGGGGAGAAGCAACATGAATCAGGGGGATAGGGCGAGAAGCAGTATGAATAGGGGGGCCACATGGGGGAGAAGCAGCATAAACTGGGGGGGCACATAGGGCAAGAAGCACTATGAAGAAAGTGGACTGCATATGGGGGAGAGCATTATGAAACAAAGTGGAACAGGGGGGTGACTTATATATATATATTACCTTTAGGCTATCTTGGGCTATATATGATATTTGGAGGCTATGCTGGACTGCATATATTACCTGGAGGCTGTACTGGACTGTATGTGGCGCCCCACTGGTCGGGACGCCACGGAGGGGTACTGCACCCATAAAAGAGTGTGTAGTATTCCTGTGACTGAGGAATTGGGATGCTGCATAAGGGACCCTCATAACACACATCCACACACACCCCAGGTAGAAGATCGTGGGTGGACCCTCTGTAGGGAGGACCCGGTCCCATGGGAGGTGTGACAGGATAGAAAAGTGTGTGGGTGGGAGGAGAGTTAGGCCCTTGCGAGAGCTTCGTTGGGGAGCAAGGAGGCAGGACGGCGGAGACGTTGTCGGGAAGGAAGGAGATCCTAAGGACACCAGGTAATGCGGTGCACCTGAATCTGGAGCCAATACGATTACCAGAGGGATCTATCCCGATAGAGTACCAATGCAGGTGTCTATCCCCGAACCGTCTAACCAGAGGCCCGAGCTTCTAGAGGAAGTTGTGGCAGACCCCCAATGCATCCAGAAAAAGGCTCTGTATAGGGTCCCAAGGACTCAGTGAGGAGTCCCGCAGAGAAGATCTGTGGGAGCTGGCTTCAAGCTCTGCGTGCGGGAGCGCTGAGGTAGACAGGAGAGAACACCGAAAGGGACCGGACAGGAACGGCAGGCATTCCACCGAGGGTTCCAAGTAAAGCATCTTAACTACCCAGTGACTACCCAGGCCAGGCAGACCCGAAATAACTGTGTTATCGAAGAACTGCCAATAAACTTGTACAGAGTAAAAAGAGACTGTGTGACATCCTTTTTCTATCTTCACCTGAGGAGCCGCCAACTGTGGCAGGGTGGAGGATCAGTGGCCAGGCCTGGTATAGCTGCACCCCTGTGTAAATAAAAGATTGTCCGTAACAATAACTTCTACTACTGCCCCGGGGATCCCGCTCCACCTACGGGGAGCGTAACCATCTTGCTGCTCCACCATCACCCTGGAGGTCTGTCCCGCAGCGCCAGTAATGAGTAACAAAATCCAGTTTATTAATGGAAGAAGCCAGGCAGCTATTCAAGTTAGCAAAAAGCAGTTTACAGTCCCAATCTGGCACTCACCTAAAAGGGGCGAACAACATATTGGAAGACTTTCTGAGCTGTCATGTGTTACATCAGGGAGAGTGGTAACTAAGTCAGTAAATATTTGGGAAAATTTGTGCCAAATGGGGGGGTTCCTGAAGTAGACCTGTTTTCCACTCGTCAAAAATTACAGGAACCAAGTATATATTCCATAAACCTGAGAGAAGCTCCAGAGGGAGTGGATGCTCTCCAACATCACTTGGAGTTTCGGCTAACCTATGTGTTCCCCCATTCCTGTTGATCCCAATAGTGCTGAGGAAAATTCAGGAGGACAAGGCTCAACTAATACTAATTGCCCCCTTCTGACCAAAATGGTTCACGTGGCTAAAATGTATATTCATTTCGGACATGTGGATTCTGTCAGACGTTCCAGATCTGCTGAGCTAAAGCCCAGTTCTGCATCTCCAAGTTCACAGGCTTCATCTCATAGCATGAAACTTGACAGGAACTCCATTTAGTAGAAAAAAGGTCACATCGAGCAAGTATAAAAAAACTTGGAAGAAATTCCTTGACTTGTTAGGGTGTCACTTAACCAATGAAAGTCAACAGGTCCCAATGTCTGAGGTGCTTGAATTTGTTCAGAGAGGCTTGGAGAAGGGATTATCAAGCAGTACCCTTAAAGTACAAGTCGCTGCCCTGGGTGCTCTATTTGATCAAAAAATTGCTGACCATCCCTGGGTTTACAGATTCATTAGAGCCTCTTTTGCAACCAGACCCCTGAAAAGTCATAAAGGGATCCTGTCACCCCCAAAACACCTCTAAAGCTATTAAAAGCTGTCCCTAGAGCATATTCACACTTACCCTACACTCCTTTTAGCTCCTAAAAGCACCAAGTGAAATTGAAGATAAATGTTATTACAGTACCTCATTAGGGATGATAATGAGTGACTATGGTATTCATAGTCACCCTGGCAGGCTCTCCCTCTTCATAATATCACGCCTCCATAGGCGTGATCTTCAGATCAGATTAAAATGCGCGCCTCCCGGCTCTGTGCTGTCTCGGCCTGTAGTGGGGCTGGGTGACGCGAATCGCGTCATTTCTGGCGCCGGGTGACGTAGTACACCCGCACCGCTCTGTTAGCTTCAAAACGCGCACTGCGCATGTGCATGCGCAGTGCGGGTCTTGAAGCTAAAGGCGGCGCGGGTGTACATACGTCACCCAGCGCCGGAAATGACGCGATGCGCGTCACCCAGCCGCACACTGCAGCGGTCCGGCTGCCATAGGAGAGCGGGGAGGCGCGCATTTTAATCTGATTAGAAGATCACGCCTATGGAGGCGTGATATCATGAAGAGGGACAGCCTGCCAGGGTGACTATGAATAGCATAGTCACTCATTATCATCCCTAATGAGGTACTGTAATAACATTTATCTTCAATTTCACTTGGTGCTTTTAGGAGCTAAAAGGAGTGTAGGGTAAGTGTTACTATGCTCTAGGGACAGCTTTTAATAGCTTTAGAGGTGTTTTGGGGGTGACAGGATCCCTTTAAGGTTGCTCCCTGGGATCTAAAATTAGTCCTGAATGCCTTGACTACTGCTCCCTTTGAACCTATTGCCTCTACTTCGGTAAAAGCTCTTACTCTAAAAACTGACCTCCTGGTCACCCTGACGTCTCCAAGGCATGTTTGTGATCTCCAGGCCCTTTCTGTCAATCCTCCATTTAATACCATATTGGATGATAGACTAATCTTACAGTCAGACCTAGCTTTCATTCCAAAGTTCAATACTAAATGTCATAGAGACCAAGAGATAATTTTGCCGTCCTTTTGCGACAATTCAAAATCCCAGAGAGAGCAAACCTTCCTTTGCCTTAATATCGGACGATGTTTACTTCGATACTTAGAAATATCAAAACCTTGGCGACAATCCTTTGCCATCTTTGTCTCCTTTTAGGGGACAAATAGGGGAAAACAGGCCTTCAAATCCACGATTGCTCAATGGCTTGATATGGCTATATCACTTCCTACTCTTCTTCGGGGCAAAGCCCCCACTGGATATTAAGGCTCAATCTACTAGAGCCATTGCCACCTCCTGGGCTGAAAGGGCTAATGCATCTGTAGAACAGATATGCAGAGCAGATGTGTGGTCTTCTCCTTCCACCTTCCACCTTCTTTCGTCATTATAGGCTCGATCTGGGTCTTTCAGGCTTTGCGTTTGGGAGGAAAGTTCTTTCTGTTGTTGTCCCACCCTATGAGGCTCTTCTATTTTACCCTCTCACTGTCAGTGCTGTCATGGGGAAGGGAAAAAATGATAATTACATACCAGTAATTTGATTTTCCAGAGCCATGACAGCACCAAGCAAGTGCCCTCCCTATCTTGGTGATTGATGTGTGGTGCACAAGTGTGTACTGGTGTTGCATATAAAACAACACTCTATAACTATTTATCTGTTATGATGTCATGCCATAAATATTTTGACTAATGAGGCAGCTACCTTAAATGCTCTGAAACACACTGAGTGGGGAGAGGTGCTGCCCCCCTTTTATTGTTGCTGTAGGTTTCCTGTTCCTGGGACCGGGTACCATCTTCTTGCCGTCGGTGCTGTCATGGCTCTGTAAAATCAATTTACCGCTAAGTAATTATTATTTTTATTCCTTCTGGCAGGCTTGGGTTTACAGTCATAGAGCTGTGACTGGCACGGTTTTACTCATCATTTTGTGCATAGTGAGTGGGAGCTGTAACCACGCCCCAGTACTGACTGACAGCCAGCTATGCACTGATGCAATCCTAAACTGACAGTCAGTGCCTGGGGCGTGTTTACACTATGTACTGAACAGTGACGGAAGCAGAGACTCTATGACTGAAAGCCTGTGTGGGGAAAGTAAAGTTAATTTCCTCCCTGCATTTGGGCTTTCAGTGCAGTGCCCAAACAGTGTCAGAACAATATTGATCTGAAAGTTAACTCCATATCTGCAGGTTAATAGCATTTTGTTTACATGAAAGGTTCCCTTTTTTAAGTAACATACAAATCAGTAATAGCGGCTGAATCTAGTGATGAGTGAATATACTCGTTACTATTCATTACTCGCACAGATAGTACGGTATTCGCGATACTCATTACTTGTTGAGTATCGCTGGTGCTTGTGAGTGATGTGTTGATCATGATTGATCTGACACAAATTGCCAGCTTCCTTCAGTGCACAATGGGAGCTGGCACCCCAGTGAGAGCAGATTGAATGTTAGTGTCATTTTTCACATCGCTGGTAAGATGTCAAACAGGTATCTCACCAGTGATGTGAAAAACAACGCACTAGTGATCCAAAATTATACTGAGGCCATTGGAAATTGTCACTCCATGGCGTAGCATTGAGATCGTTGGTCATTGTCCCTGTTAAATACAACGATGTAGCGCTCCCAGCAGGAGCGCAACAACGTAGAAATGATCCAGAGCAGTGTGTAACGATCAACGATCTCACAGCAGGGGCCAGATTGTTAGTGCGTGTCACACAGAACGACATCGCTAACGGGATCGCTGTTGCGTCACAAAATCTGTGAAGCAACAGCAAATCTTTATGTGTGACAGGACCTTTACAGTCTGTCTGTGGAGGTACAGCAAGGTGATTTATACAGTAAAAATGCAAAAAAGCCCACCCTCCCATCTTGTCCTGGAAAGACTCATTTTATAGCCGGATATGTATGGGAGGAGCCTATCACTAATTGACTAACATTGGACTTGCTGTTTGGACGCGTACATGAGTATTACAAAGTACTCATTATGAGTATAGTGAGTGCAAATATTTTGCTACTCGCTCAACCCTAGCTGAATCCTATTCCCATCAGCATTCAGACTGTAAAATGCTGTTATTTAAATGGACATAGCACAGTTTGGCCCAAGGTTTAGGGCTTTTGGAGAAGTTTCAAGTGTCCATATAAAAAGTGAATATTTCTAATGATATAAGCAATATCATTCTTCTGTAGAAAAAGTGTGCTTTGACTGTCATATAAAAAAATAGAAGTGATGATAATGAACCATAGCAGGCTATAGACACGTGCTGATTTGTTAATTTTCTGGGTTTTATTCTTTTGTTATGGTCCCTTATTTTCTAATCAAGCCACTTTCCTGATTTTACACTGTTTTTTCCACATTTTTCAATGATACACTTTATCCAGAAGGTCATATTGCTTTATACTATTTCAGTTATGACAGTACGTAACCTTTATTATAATTGGATAGAATGATTGATTTGTTTGGTAAAATGGGATGAAGCAACTTTTGTTTTATTTTATATATTTACAATGATCTTTTCAGTCCTGGGAGTATCCTGTAAATAGGTACATGCTCAGATCTGTTACAGAATTAAATCATTCTGACAGCAGATTTTTGCTATGTAATCTGAAGAAAACATGCTGCATGGGTTAACACAGAGATTTCAGGCATGCATCTTTTATCTCACTGTGGGTTGTTCTATAGCTGCTATGTGTTTTTTAGCACCAGCAGCTTATCATTGCTGGGAAACAGCAGCACATGAGCCCATGCCAGCACGCCCCCTGCTGGGATTAGCACCACTTTTTCTACAGACTTTGTGTACAGAGCCTACTGTGGGTGCGGCAGCTTTCAGCTTTGCCACATGACTACATTTAAAAATGTTGATTGTGTCAGAACCAGAGTATCCAGTAAGCTACTGTAAGTGATAGATCATTGGAGTCAAGGTTTCTTCTCTACATCGTGCTGCTCTCAGATAAGGTAGCAAAAACCTGCTTACAGATTCACTTTAAGCAGACATATACTGTAGGGTGATAAATTGTTCCACTTGGTACATACAGTAACCATCTAGATCATCCTCATCGCATAGGATTACAGGAAGAGAACACACACTAACCAATAATAATAATAATAATAATAATAATAATAATAATAATAAAGCTTTATTTATATAGCGCCAACATATTCCGCAGCGCTTTACAATGTAGTGGTTAGAGTACAGAAAATATACAGTAAGTAATTACAGTAGAGAACAAATACAGTAGAATAATTGGATACAAAACAATAGGCATAGAATCAATGTAAAAAGAAAATACAATAAATAAAGCAAGAAATGAAGGTGACCCTGCTCAAAAGAGCTTACAATCTACGACGGGATAGGGGTTGCACAAGGTACAGGGGCTTATTGCACTGATGGTCCAGGCATCTTGAGGAAATGGGGCATAGAACTAAGCTTACATGGATGGTCATTGTACAGTCTGTGTAGACCTTTTTTGGTTTGGTGGAGTTTATAGAAGAGTAATATCCAGAGGGATAGCCCATTCACTGTCTACAGTACAAAGGACTTCTATTAGGGAGTATAATAGGCCGCCTTAAAAAGATACATTTTTAGGGATCGTCTGAAGCCATGCAAGTTATGGATAGTCCTGATTTCTTGGGGTAAAGCATTCCAGAGTTTTGGTGCAGCTCTAGAGAAGTCTTGGAGCCGGGAGTGGGAGGATCGGATTAGTACAGATGTCAGTCGAAGGTCATTTGAGGAACGTAGAGAACGGGTGGGGTGATAGACAGAGATGAGAGAGGAGAGGTAGGGGGGTGCTGCATTGTGAAGAGCTTTGTGGGTGAGAACAAGCAATTTGAATTTGATCCTGTAGTATACGGGCAGCCAGTGCAATGACTGGCACAGAGCAGAGGCATCTGAGTAACGATTGGCCAGATGGGTGATCCTGGCTGCTGCATTAAGGATGGACTGGATAGGAGAAAGTCTGGTGAGGGGAAGGCCGCTTAATAGAGAATTGCAATAGTCAAGGCGGGAATGGATGAGGGCCACGGTGAGGGTTTTTGTTGTTTCCAGGGTGAGAAAGGGGCGGACTCTAGAGATATTCTTCAGGTGTAAGCGACAGGAGCGGAGGAGACATTGTGTGTGGGAGGAGAAGGAGAGATCGGTGTCAAATATAACACCCAGACAGCGAGCCTGCTGCCTAGGCGTTATCGTGGTGCCACAAACAGAGAGAGATGTCCGATTTAGGGAGGTTAGTGGATGGGGGGAGCAGAAGAAGTTCAGTTTTGGAAAGGTTTAGTTTCAAATAGAGAGTGGACATGGTATTGGAAACTGCAGCTAGACAGTCATTGGTGTTCTTTAATACCGCAGGGGTAAGGTCAGGGGCTGAAGTGTATAGTTGTGTGTCATCAGCATAAAGATGGTACTGGAAGCCAAATCTGCTGATGGTCTGTCCGATTGGGGCTGTGTAGAGAGAGAAGAGGAGAGGGCCAAGGACTGAACCCTGAGGGACCCCAATAGTGAGGGGAAGAGGGGAAGAAGTGGAGCCAGCAAAAGATACACTGAAAGAGCGGTCAGAAAGATAGGAGGAGAGCCAGGAGAGAGCAGTGTCCTTTATGCCAATGGAGTGCAGCATAGAGAGTAGGAGCTGATGGTCGACAGTGTCAAAAGCTGCAGAGAGATCAAGGAGAATAAGCAGAGAGTGGTCACCATTACGTTTTGCTGTCAGAAGGTCATTGGTCACTTTGATGAGGGCGGTTTCTGTAGAGTGAAGGGGGCGGAAACCAGACTGTAATGGGTCTAGCAGAGAGTGAGCGGAGAGGTAACGGGTGAGGCGGGAATAGACCAGGCGCTCCAGGAGTTTAGAGATGAAGGGGAGATTGGAGACTGGTCTGTAGTTATTTGTGCATGATGGGTCGAGAGTGGTTTTCTTTAATAATGGAGTAATGATCGAGTGTTTGAAGGAGGAGGGGAAGATGCCAGAAGAGAGGGAGAGATTGAAGATTGTGGTTAAGTGAGTGGTGACGACTGGAGAGAGGGACTGGAGCAGGTGTGAGGGAATGGGGTCAGTAGTGCATGTGGTGGGACGAGAGGAAGAAAGGAGCCTGGAGACTTCTTCTTCTGTGACTGGGTCAAATGTGGAGAGTGAGCCGGAGGAGATGTGGGGAAGAATGGGGGTGGCAGTGCTTGGAGGCTGAGAGCTGATTTCCTGGCGGATGTTGTCTATTTTCTCCATGAAGTAGGAAGCTAGGTCATCAGCACAGAGGTCAGTAATGGGGGCCTGCACTTTAGGACTGAGGAGAGAGTGAAAGGTGTCAGAGTTTTTTTGGATTGTTGGATAGTGAGGAGACCAGGGTGGTGAAGTAGGTTTGTTTGGCAAGGTGAAGGGCGGAGTTGTAGGTTTTGAGCATGAATTTATAGTGGATAAAGTCTCCTGGTGAGCGAGTTTTCCTCCATAAACGTTCAGCACTCCTAGAGCATCGCTGGAGGAATCGAGTTTGTGGTGTGAGCCAGGGCTGTTTTGTTCTCTGTTTGGAGGTTCTGAGGGTGAGGGGCGCTACTTGGTCCAGGGAGCTTCTGAGAGAGTCATTGTAGTGATTTACTGCCTGATCTGGACAGGAGATTGAAGAGATTGGGGACAGAGATGAGATGAGGGAGTCTGTGAGAGCTTGAGGGTTACTGGCCTGTAGATTTCTGGATGTGTGATAGGTAGGATTGGGCTGTGTTGGCCGAGGGTTAGTGAGTGAGAAGGAGAGAATGTTGTGGTCAGAGAGTAGAGGTGAGTTATCCAAGAGGGAGGATGAGCAGAGCCGGGTAAAGACCAGGTCAAGGGTGTTACCGTTTTCGTGTGTCTCAGAGGTTGAGAGCTGTGATAGGCCAAGAGAGGTAGTTAGAGATAGGAGCTGGGATGCAGATGGGGAGATGGGGCTGTTTATAGGAATGTTAAAGTCTCCCAGAATAAGGGTTGGTAAATCTGAGGACATGAAATGCGGGAGCCAAGCGGAGAAATGGTCGAGGAACTGGGTGGGTGACCCTGGGGGGCGGTATACCACTGCTACTTTGAGGTGGAGGGGATGGAATAGCCTAATGGTATGGACCTCAAAAGAAGGGAATGAGAGTGATGGGGCTGGAGGAATGACCTGGAAAGTACATTGTGGGGACAGGAGGAGGCCAACTCCACCGCCACGTCTGTTCCCAGGTCTAGGGCAACAAAAGAAGTGTAGGCCGCCGTGAGAAATAGCGGCCGGGGAAGCAGTGTCTGAATCCTGGATCCAGGTTTCTGTGAGGGCCAGCAGGTTTAGAGAGTTGGAAAGGAAGTAATTGTGGATGAAGGGAAGTTTGTTGCATACAGATCGTGGATTCCAGAGAGCGCAGTTAAAAGAGGGAGATGAAGGAGTGCAAGTGATGGTAATGAGGTTAGTGGGGTTTCTATGTGTGGTGGGAGAGGGGTTGAAGTTAGAGGGTGGACCAGGGTTGGGGGAGATATCACCTGACAGGAGCAGCAGCAAAAAGAGGAAGAGGATTTTGGACTTTGTTTCTGACGACAAATGTTAGAATATGGTGGGCTGAGAATCTTCAGTAAACTGAAGATGGCATGGGAGCTGTGCATAGGGTAGGGCAGGAGAGAGGGGCTGATGTGGATGAGTGGTGATGGAGGGGGGATGGGGCGGTGAAGGTAAAGAGCAAGAGCGCATAGAACAATAGATATTGAAGTAAAGGACATGGTGATGGGGAAAGGAAAAGAAGTTAAAAAGTTTTTTTTTTTCTTAAATAGAGTGGCTTACCTGACTCTTGCCCTGACCAACTGCCATGAAATAACTGCATCCACTTAGCATTCAATGCCACTTTGCATGAGATGCCACACGTGTACCCCTTAAGACTGAACTAAATTTATAGGGCACACTACCAGATTCAGGTGAAGGGGATTGTGGGAGGGAACATGGTATCAGGTAATTAACAACTACACGGAACAGCAGGGGTGAAATAGGATGAAGGCAACAGACATTAGGCAAGGCTTCCTCTACACTATAACACCTCCAACAAGATAACATTTACAACTGTGGCAAATTGTCATATACTTTTGAGTGAGGAATGCATAAACATACAGATGACACAGGAAACATTGCAATAAGTGCAGAGATGGAATATTACCATTACACTATGATTCAAGCTGAAGTTACAAGATGATCATTGCAGCAGTCACAGGTATATTTAACATGCACTGGTACAATGGGTTGAGAAAGTAGATGACAGCAAGCAGTGTTGGAATATTACCATTACACTATGATTCAAGCTGAAGTTACAAGGAGATCATTGCAGCAGTCACAGGTATATTTAACATGCACTGGTACAATGGGTTGAGAAAGTAGATGACAGCAAGCAGTGTTGGAATATTACCATTACACTATGATTCAAGCTGAAGTTACAAGGAGATCATTGCAGCAGTCACAGGTATATTTAACATGCACTGGTACAATGGGTTGAGAAAGTAGATGACAGCAAGCAGTGTTGGAATATTACCATTACACTATGATTCAAGCTGAAGTTACAAGGAGATCATTGCAGCAGTCACAGGTATATTTAACATGCACTGGTACAATGGGTTGAGAAAGTAGATGACAGCAAGCAGTGTTGGAATATTACCTGTATGAAGAGAAGAGAAGAAAGGACGAATGTTAGTCAACTGCCATGAAATAACTGCATCCACTTAGCATTCAATGCCACTTTGCATGAGATGCCACACGTGTCTGACCCCCCACACATGTACCCCTTAAGACTGAACTAAATTTATAGGGCACACTACCAGATTCAGGTGAAGGGGATTGTTGGAGGGAACATGGTATCAGGTAATTAACAACTACACGGAACAGCAGGGGTGAAATAGGATGAAGGCAACAGACATTAGGCAAGGCTTCCTCTACACTATAACACCTCCAACAAGATAACATTTACAACTGTGGCAAATTGTCATATACTTTTGAGTGAGGAATGCATAAACATACAGATGACACAGGAAACATTGCAATAAGTACAGAGATGGAATATTACCATTACACTATGATTCAAGCTGAAGTTACAAGGAGATCATTGCAGCAGTCACAGGTATATTTAACATGCACTGGTACAATGGGTTGAGAAAGTAGATGACAGCAAGCAGTGTTGGAATATTACCATTACACTATGATTCAAGCTGAAGTTACAAGGAGATCATTGCAGCAGTCACAGGTATATTTAACATGCACTGGTACAATGGGTTGAGAAAGTAGATGACAGCAAGCAGTGTTGGAATATTACCATTACACTATGATTCAAGCTGAAGTTACAAGGAGATCATTGCAGCAGTCACAGGTATATTTAACATGCACTGGTACAATGGGTTGAGAAAGTAGATGACAGCAAGCAGTGTTGGAATATTACCATTACACTATGATTCAAGCTGAAGTTACAAGGAGATCATTGCAGCAGTCACAGGTATATTTAACATGCACTGGTACAATGGGTTGAGAAAGTAGATGACAGCAAGCAGTGTTGGAATATTACCATTACAATATGATTCAAGCTGAAGTTACAAGGAGATCATTGCAGCAGTCACAGGTATATTTAACATGCACTGGTACAATGGGTTGAGAAAGTAGATGACAGCAAGCAGTGTTGGAATATTACCTGTATGAAGAGAAGAGAAGAAAGGACGAATGTTAGTCAACTGCCATGAAATAACTGCATCCACTTAGCATTCAATGCCACTTTGCATGAGATGCCACACGTGTCTGACCCCCCACACGTGTACCCCTTAAGACTGAACTAAATTTATAGGGCACACTACCAGATTCAGGTGAAGGGGATTGTGGGAGGGAACATGGTATCAGGTAATTAACAACTACAAGGAACAGCAGGGGTGAAATAGGATGAAGGCAACAGACATTAGGCAAGGCTTCCTCTACACTATAACACCTCCAACAAGATAACATTTACAACTGTGGCAAATTGTCATATACTTTTGAGTGAGGAATGCATAAACATACAGATGACACAGGAAACATTGCAATAAGTGCAGAGATGGAATATTACCATTACACTATGATTCAAGCTGAAGTTACAAGGAGATCATTGCAGCAGTCACAGGTATATTTAACATGCACTGGTACAATGGGTTG
Organism: Allobates femoralis; assembly: GCA_033576535.1. Lineage (NCBI taxonomy): Eukaryota > Metazoa > Chordata > Amphibia > Anura > Aromobatidae > Allobates > Allobates femoralis. The sequence continues at coordinate 255,613,237 of JARQOC010000001.1, read as the reverse complement.
AGAAAGTAGATGACAGCAAGCAGTGTTGGAATATTACCATTACACTATGATTCAAGCTGAAGTTACAAGGAGATCATTGCAGCAGTCACAGGTATATTTAACATGCACTGGTACAATGGGTTGAGAAAGTAGATGACAGCAAGCAGTGTTGGAATATTACCATTACACTATGATTCAAGCTGAAGTTACAAGGAGATCATTGCAGCAGTCACAGGTATATTTAACATGCACTGGTACAATGGGTTGAGAAAGTAGATGACAGCAAGCAGTGTTGGAATATTACCTGTATGAAGAGAAGAGAGGACGAATGTTAGTCAACTGCCATGAAATAACTGCATCCACTTGGCATTCAATGCCACTTTGCATGAGATGCCACACGTGTCTGACCCCCAATAATCAAACTAAAACCAGACAGGCCCCACATAAATTAATGGAGCCCCTCTGCTGTTTATGAGTATTTTAAACAGGAATAATATGTAGGATGCAAATTCCATTTATCTCTTCAGTCCATTTGGTTTAAACCGAAAAGTTGAACAAAGATGTGAACAGAGCCTATGACCGGGTTCACATCTAAGGGGGGTTGCGTTTTGCTTGCATAGCACTTGCAAGCACATGCAAACTCAATTCAAATACAATTGAAACGCATTTGAAAACGCACCCATTATATACTATGGGTGAACGCATGCAAACGCAACCCTAAACGCAAGTGCAAAGTGAGGTTGCATTTGAATGCATGCGTTAGTACAAGCGCACAGGAAACGTTGGCTGACACGTCTCTTGTGCGCTTGTACTAACGCATGCATTCAAATGCAACCTCACTTTGCACTTGCGTTTAGGGTTGCGTTTGCATGCGTTCACCCATAGTATATAATGGGTGCGTTTGCAAAGGTATTTCAATTGTGTTTTCATGCTTTTGCAATGCATTTGCATGCGCTAACACAGTGCAAACGCAATGCATGCAAACGCAGTAACGCACAGATGTGAAAAGGGCCTAACAGTTAGCATAAAGTCATCTGCCATCTAACCAACACAATCCCTCAAACATAAATGTACATCTGTTGTATACGCCAACATACTCCATACTCCAATAGCTAAAGCTTAGACTACTAGGGCCTCTTCATTAGCCAGAACATTAATCTCTGCAGTCACCACAGAGATTGCAAAAACAACCAGTCACATCCACAGACAAGGGGACCTAGAAGTTTGGGTTCTGCGGATATAGCCATATTTTATATAAGGTTCTGTTATGGACCTAAACTTGACTTGAACCTCAATGGAAGTCAATGGTCAATGATTGGGCAATTTGGCTCTCCACTACCATACAGCCAGCCATACACAAAGCACTCCTGGAGAAGAGAAAGTTATTTTCATTTTATTTTTGTGTACACACTTCGTCCGGTAACACTGATTTTCCTCCCTGCACCAGCCCTTTGAACAATACAAGTGGCTTGCACTGGTGCAAGCACCAAGTGTACCCAATCACAGCGAAGCTCACTCTAGTGATTTGCGTATATAAAGCACCCGAACTCCAGATCTGATCACTGAATATTATTGTAAAGTCTGTTCAGTGTGAACACCAAACTTTAAAGTCCAGTTCACTCATCCCTAGTCACGTCCTAAAGTTTCTTAATTTTACTGTTAGATTTCATCATTGCCCCCATCGGGGATCATAATTTAATTTTGTTATCAGTATGGGCCTTTTCACATTTGTATTTCTATTCTGTTTGGCTTGCAATTCGTTTTGACAGCATGTGTGTCAAAAACGCATTGCACACAGATGCGTTAACGCACCCATTCATTTCAATGGTAAACGCATTGAAAACGCATGTAATAACACATGTCATTTTCTGAAATAGCAAAACGTATGCGTTTTTGCAAACACAGCCCAAAACGTGTCCTGCAAGGTTTTGGGCTGCGTTTGCAAAAACGCATGCGTTTTGCTTTTTCATAAAATGACATGTGTTATTACATGCGTTTTCAATGCGTTTTCCATTGAAATCAATGAGTGCATTAACACATGCGTTTCTTTGCGTTTCTGTGTGTTTTTGCAGTGCAATAATGCATAGCAATGCAAACGCAACCCCCCTTAGGCTGGGGTTACACATGAGCCCTTGGTCCGTTTTTGGCTTCAATTTTGTAAATTTTTTTTTCTAAGTCCAAAAACTGACAGAAAAACGGATTGGATGTAATAAACACCCTGTCCGTTTTTTTCTGCACTTAAAAACATTGCTATGTCCGTTTTTGAGCCAAAAACGTTGCTAGCAACGTTTTTGGGGTCCGTTTTTCAAAAAAAAAAAAATATTTTTTTTTTTTAACATGGGCCCTATGGAAAAACGGATCCGTTTTTTTGAGAATTTTGGTCAAAAAATGACTAAGTCCAAAAAAACGTTCAGGGGTGTAGGAGGCACAAAAAGCACCCCAAAAAAAACGGATTGGTCATGGAAATCACTTCCAAAAACGGATTTCTATGTGTGACCCCAGCCTTAGATGTGAACTTAGCTGTTGTCTTTGGAGGAGGAGAAGACTCTAGAGTACTTGAAGGAAACCCATGCAAACACAGGGAGAACATACAAACTCCTTGCAGATGAAGTCCTTAGTGGGATTTGAACTCAGTGCTGCAATGCAAAAGTGCTAACCACTGAGCCATCGTACTACCTCTAAAGTGGCAGTATAGTAAGTCCAGGAGTCCATGACTTTAATGAAAAATGGAATTTCATATCATATACTTGGTTCTTATGCACTGACTTGCGTATAAAACCAATGAGTGCAATGCAAGGAAAAAAATTGCATTTCACTCAGACCTATGTTATTTAATGACTCAATGCTGATCATCTGCAAATTATACCTCAGTTGTAATAGGCCTGAAGAAAAAACAACAGCAAGCTGTGTATGATTGCGTATATCAGAGTAGTCTCACCAATGCAAGTCTATGGGGGAGAGAAAAAAATTGGACGTCACACAGACCATCCCTATGCTGTCTAATTTTACGGATACTTTGCCATTCTGTAACATACAACACTGATTGGTTTTCTAAATGATTGTGGAATAATAGTTGAGGAGAATAAAATACATTCCATACAGATGTCATACTAGGCAGGAAAATAATCACCCTCTCGCAATGCACTTGAAATACCAAATGGATCTCACTCAACCAAGTTTTCAGGATAAAATTTGGACCAATTTTTTACACAACTAGGAGTGAGTGCTAACAATTACTATGGGTCTTTTCACATCTGCATTTGGGCTGCGTTTGCGTTTTTATGCGTTTTTACGACTAAAAAACACGTCCATAGGCTGCAATGCAAAACGCATTGCAAATGCATACAGCGTGGGCTGCTGCATCTAGGGCTGTGTTTTTGCAAAATGACATGCGTTTTTGCATGCGTTTGCAATGCGTTTTGCATTGCAGCCTATGGGTGCGTTAATGCATGCGTTTGGACGTGTTTTTAGTCGTAAAAACGCATACAAACGCAAATGCAGGCAAATGCAGCCCAGTCTTAGATGTGAACTGGGCCTATCTGATCAATTACCAGACATCATGTCATTCTTTAGGGCTCGGACACACTCTCCTAGTTACATCCGAGTTTGACGGACGAGACTTGGAAGAGGCTGGAGCAGTGACCCGGAACAGCCTCTCCCTCTCTGGACGGGGAGTGTGGAGATGCACAAAAACACAATCAGCTGACAGTCCCTCCTGACAGGGAGAGGTCGATCAGGGTCACTGCTCCAGCCTATTCCGAGTCTCGTCCGTCAGACTCGGATGCAACTAGGAGAGTGTGTCCGAGGCCTAACTGTGAAACCTTTACCCATTTATCAGTTTCCTCATTTGAGAGCTTTCTTATCATTATGTTTGTTTTGTATATGTATCGTACACGTGTTTTCCTTTTGTTTTTTGTTTGTTGATTGCTTTGCTCCTGGATCTGGGTCCAGTTGTATCTGTTCACTTCACTAGTAATGTTTTGTCTGGCGCTGACTTTGACAATTTGTTCCAAGATAATCTCACCACTGTCAGTTTTCTCTTTTCCTTTACCCTGATGTCATCACAGTGCCTTTGGATCCTTTGTTAGGTTCAACTTGTACAGTTCCTTAATTATTTTCAAGATGTCTGTGGCCCTAATGTATATGCTATGTGTGAATGCAATCATTGTGTCCACGTGTGGGAGGTCTCACCTTGCACTTTACAGCGTTATGTAAATATATATGCTAATATGCTTTGACATCAATAAAGTTGTTTTAACCTTTTTACCAGTGGATAGGGTATGTATAAAATAAATTTATTCAAACTCACCTACTGATGTCTTCCTAGACTTTGTGAAGATCCATGATATGAGACAATAAGCTGGGACTTCCTTGTTCCACCAGTCACCGCCAGACTGTTATCAACTCTGATTGCCTACAACAGTCACTTGATTTTGAGCAGCATGTCATCATAAAACATTCAATGACTCAAGTCACCTGACCTCTGCAGTCAATCACAGGCAGCAGTTGGTGGTTGGTGTAATGGTGAAACCAACATTTCCTGTCCCTACACAGTCCAAGAAAAGACTTGTGATGTATCCAGGTGGATACTATTAAATGGGTATTGCAGAGTTTATTAATTTTTAGGGATTTTATTTTACCCGAACAACTCCTTTAACCTTTAATTTTTATTATTTATATGGAGATGACGGATATATTTGCACTTTCACAGCACCGTTTTCTCAGTGCATTTTTTTTTATTTTATTCTCAGTGTCACAGTTTTTTTTTTTTCTTAAGAGACCTAAGTATGAGAGCTTGCTTTATCATCTGTGGCCCACTGTGGATCCAGTTCCCTGGACTTCAAGAAAAATCAGTAGTTTACTAAGGGTACCGTCACACAAGGCCATATCGCCGCCGATTACATAGGTGATGCAGGGGCGTGGCCTATCACCGGCGACATCGCTGCTTCGTCGCCTAATATAAAGTGGCGATGTCGGCGCTAAATATCGCCTCTGAGTGGTGACCTGTTTTCACAGCGCTGCTCTAAAACCAGGCGAGCACTTTGGGGCGATGTGTACACATCGCCCCATGTAACATGGCGATCGCCGGTGTTACAGGCGATGGGAGCCGTAGGCTCCCATGTTACAGCATTGCCGCTGGGGTTTGTGGACACCCCAGCGACGATGGCGGCTGTAACATCGCCGGTGTGTCGCCGGAGGTATCATCGCATGTGAACACGCGACGGCGATGCTGGCAGGGCACCAAAAACGTGCGCGCCTCCGAGCGCCGCCGGTGATATCTCCGGCGATGTCACCAGGTGTGACGGTACCCTAAGTTGCCTGCAATGGTCACTAATGAATAGCAAGAATGTAGTATTATATATGACCATCCAAATCAATAGGTGTCCCATTTAGCTCACAAGAAATAGAAGGGTTTTAATTTTAATGTAATATAATTGTTTAGATTGTGAGCCCCAAGATAGAAAGTGTTGCAAAATGTATGTAAAGCACTATGGAATTAATAGTGCAATATAAATGAATAAATATTATTATATTAAAATATTATTATAATGGGAAATACATAAAATAGTTTTCTTTTATTGTATTCATTTTTAGGTTTTATGCAAAACAAAAAACATTTAAATAACATCAGGTTTGTTGAGAATGTAATGTAGAGCGGTAGTCTACACAGCAGCTCTTCTATTAACAAGCAATGTATGAATGGCTTTACTATGTGAATGGTGTTTGCACACTACAGCATAGTTTGCCGTGGATGTTGGCTTTACATCTGGAATGAAATATGTGCATAGATTTTTGCAGATAAAATAAAAAAGCCTGTAGCCACCATCTATTCGAGAGCTGTTACAGTGGTGTTGATAATCATGTTCCTGGGGCTTACATTACTTTGTGATGTCTGCAAGCCCTGCATCCAATTACTGCCGGTTTCTCTCTCATCTGAACTCCAAACTCGGCCATAGACTTCCATGAGAAGTCCTTGTTGGAGTTTGAGCACTGGGAGGAAACACAAGAAGTTCAGTGTTTAACAGATTCAGTTTTATATAGAGGAAGGACATGATGTTAGCAGCAGACAGACAATCACTGGTATTTTGTAGTAATGCATGGGGTGACATCAGTAGAAGTGTATAATTGGGTGTCATCAGTATATAGTTGTTGCTAAAAAACAAATATACTGATGGTTTGTCTAATAGGGACATTGTATAGAGAGAAGAGGTGAGGCTTAGGACTGAACCCTAAGGAACCCTGACAGTATTTACAGTCTTTACATCTGGCACCACCGGACTTGTTGGCAGCGGTTCATGTAAGAAATTATCTTGAATAATTGTGGGATAGGTTACCAATATTATAGACCTTGGCAACCTCTTTAACTGTTGCCAAATTCTAGCAATATCCCATCACTTACTTAGGTAGGGATATAGGAATACCCCTCAAACTTAATGTTTAACAAAATTACACTTCATCTGGAGTTAAGGTACCGTCACACGCGTCAATTTTGCTAGCAATTTCACTGGCAATTTGCTGGTTGCAGTGAAATCATGGTCACATTGTTCTATTTTGTTAAGGTGTACAAATGGAACAATGTGTCCATGATTTCACTGCAACCAGCAAATTGCCAGTGAAATTGCTAGCAAAATTGACGCGTGTGACGGTACCTTTAGAGAAATATTAGGCGTTGTTGAAGTACAAGGTGGGCCATTTATAGGGTGGGTCATTTATATGGAAACACCCAAACAAAATAAGAACGGTTGGTGATATTAACTTACTGTTTGTGGCACATTAGTTTCTCCCCTCCCATATACTAACATGCCACAAACAGGAAGTTGATATCACCAACCGTTCCCATTTTGTTTGGGTGTATCCATATAAATGGCCCATCCTATAAATGGCCCACCCTGTATAGTAGCGAATCTCAATTCAGGAAAGCTTGTAATTGCTCTTAAAATACACATGGGAAGAGGAGAGAACTCTGCTGATCATAACAGCTTACATTTTATAGGAGAAAATGACTTACCCAGCGACTCTGGAGATGAAAAGTTACTCTCCTATACAAACTGTGCTCCACTGGGAATGTTAGCCTGCTCTCTAATGCTTCAGCACTGTAAGATATGGTGTCAGGCTCGTTTTTTCTTTTATTGGGAATCACGAAGCGAATCTCAAAATGTTCAAATTTGCATGAAATCCTCCAAAGATCAATCTGCTTATGCCTAATAACAAATAAACAGATTTTAATTGAAACACATACAAATGGGATAGGGCACTGTTGTGCCTTTTAACTAATTACTGTCACATGTGTAGTACAAACAATATCTCTCCAACTGTTCATAGCTGTAAATAATGCATTCCGCATGTATTTGAAACCGAGTCTGTTACTTTCACACATGAATAAGTGTTTGCAACTTTATAAGCTTAGCAGCTTTTCTTTGTCCTTCTGATTCCCATGAGACAGCTGGTGTTTGTCTTCAGCACTTAAACAGTATATATCAATATTTTATTTGCAGGCACTAAATAACTAGTTTTTTCTCTTTAAAAAAATTTTTTATATATACATATATATATATTTATATATATGTATTGAACACATGAAGAAGGACAGGTGCAAAAAGCTATGAAAATTCATGACACCAGCTTAAATATGTCAGTAATTAGAAAGCAAACCTGGCACTTAAACTAAAAAAAATTATATAATTTGGTTAAACTGATGGCCTATACAATGTGTCTAATTACCAAGGTGACACACAAGAAACATCTCATGATGGGTAAAACCAGTGAGTTGTCTCAACACCATCACAACCTTATTGTTGTAAAACATGTCGATGGCATTGGTTATAGAAGAATTTCTCAACTAGTGAAGGTAAGCAATATTGGGACAAAATAAAGAAGTGGAAATAACATTATTTTACAATAAACCAGCCATGAGTAGGTGCTCCCCACAAGATTTCAGACAGAGAAGTGAAAAGAATTATCAGAAGAGTTGTCCAAGAGTTGTCAATACTTATTTCAGCCACCATATACAGTATATGTATGTGTGTTGGACAAATCCCAAAAATTGCTAACAAACTTCTCTTTTAAAGGGGTCATAAATTCAATTGCAACCAAGGAAACATTTTTAAGGTTTATGTTTTGTGAATGATTTTGCTGAGGACTTGTTACACAGTATTATTACAATATCAGATTTAATGATATAATGGATAGATTTAATCATACAAATTGATTACATTATTAAAACTGTGACTACACATGTCAGATTAGCAGCATCATTCTTTTTTGAAATTTTAAACTCAGTCTCCATTCACAAAACCTGATTAAAGCCCCTTTCACATCAGCCTTTTTGTCCGGATCCAGCCGACCCGGACAAAAAAACGCATCTGTCGTATGTGCCACCTAGCGGCCGCAGCTGCGGTACACTTGCGGAAAGCCCCATGCATTCTCTATGGGGCTTGCGGCAAGTTAAGTATTGCTACGATCTGGCACTTGTGGCAGTTGCGGACACAAAAAAAACAAGCGGTCAGCCGCAGTTATTCTGCGCAAGTGCAGGATCGCGGCAATACCACCCTTGCCGCACTTGCTGCAAGCCTCATAGACAATGCATGGGGCTTGCCGCAAGTGTACCACAAGTGCGGCAGGATCCGGACAACAACGCTGATGTGAAAGGGCCCAAACAGCTCCTCAGTCTTTCCCCGGCTGTGGAGATTTTATACTGCTTGATACAAGCTTGCAACTGTCAATCTGGCTGTGTGGGTGGAGAATGAGAAACACTTATTCTCATGAGCTCTATCATTTATTAGATGGACTCTTAAAGTGATCCTGTCACCAGATTTTTCACCTATGAACCAAAACTAACACTATCAGCAGCACCTGTTCTGCATTTCATGAAGGTGCATATTATGCCTTGACTCCCCCTGTACATACCAGAAATACCTTGTAAAAATCACACTCTCTGTATTTACTTTTGTCTATCCAGTCCTATGGGTGTGCTCTCCGTACTGATTGTCGTTCTCTTCTTATGATTGACGTGGATGACACTTCTGCATCATCCACATAGCTGAGAGAAATCTTGCGCCTCTGCAGAAAACTCACCGCCTCACACAAGAGTACATGCACAAATGGACAAGGTCTCAGCTCAGGCGGGAGATTTCCCCTGGCTATGTGGATGATGGTGTTATCCACATCAATCATAAGTGGACGGCGATCAGCATAGAGAGGAGTGACAAATGGCGGAGCAAGCATACTCATTTGACCCAGCAGATTTAAATACAGAGCAGGAAATTTTCAAAAGGTATTTTAGGGGTGTACAGGGGGAGTTAGAGCATAATATGCACATTCATGAATGCAGTACAGGTGCACCTGAAGGTGGTAGTTTTGGTTTATACATGAAAAATCGGGTGACAGGTACACTTTACAGAGTTACTCATTGGACATAAAAAAATGTTGTAGTGTCCCTACACTATGAAGCTGAGCTACTTCATACACTTCTATGATCTTAAAAACTCTTGTAATTGACTGTGGCAGGAGCTGCTCTTCAACCCCACCCGCCCGTATGGGTCATTACTTTACCTACCAGTGTGCAGCTCCCAACTATTATTCAGTCTCCTAAAATAGCTGCTCCTCAATTCAAGGAGGGGGGTGTGATATCTCAGAAGCTGCCTGCTGCAACAGCTAGGCAATTCTCCAGATATCTGCATCCATGACATGCCTCCTATCTTTGGATTGACTGCAGGAGAAGTAGATAGCAGAATACTGAATCACAGCAGGCAGCATCTGCGATGTCACACACACCCTATTCTCCCAGCTATTATCAGCAGACTCAGGGCTTTTCACTTTTTTTATTTTACTTCTCAAATGTAAGTGTCCAAGGTTCTTTGACCGATATACATTCCTTACACTACAGGCAATAACAAAATGGCTGTATTTTGACATCACTTCCTGCTCTGCAGTTATAAAATGAAGCTTTACCTCTCTTACTGCTCTACACAACCATTCCTGTGTTGGCTAGTATAATGGCAAGCTGCTCCCTGCTCTATTTTAGCCTTTTGCATTTGGAGCAAAAAGTAAAGAGGAATATCTAAAATGTTTTATGCATAAGACAAAGATGAGCAGGAAGAGACGTATAGCATAAGCCTGTAGCTGCAGAGCAGGAAGTGATGTCACAGGAGAGGTTTTAATTCAGCAATGTCAACTGCATAAGCCGGTAACATGCAGCCATTTTTTATGTCCTTGGTGCTGAGGGCCAATAGTTTAGGAAGCAGCTGGGAAAGTTGCATAAAGTACCACAATGTAAAAGAAAATGAGTTTGTATGTTTTATTTTAAGAAATTCAGAACTCCGTTCATTCTGTATGGTAGAAAGTTGGTGTGAGATTTCCTTCTAGACACATAAATGAATCCATGTATTGTAAACCTAAACATAAATGAAATCAATCATAGTCCTGGATTAATTATCCACCACACAGAAAATTTGCAATTACAGAGTATATACACACAGAACAAAATACCTAAGGTTAAAGAACCACCCTAGATCTATTGGTGGTAAACTCAAGTATCTTAGCCAGTGTTATAATTGATAGTGAACTTGCAAAGCAATTAAAATGACAGCACGTATTAGATTACTAACGTTGAATATAAATGAAATATTCAGCAGTATTGCTAATTTCTCTTACATTATACAGCATTTCATATTTGCATTGCTAAGGTCTCACAGGAATTATAATAATGTACTCTTAAAGGGCATTGTTGAAATTATGATTATCTCAGTAATCAATTTCACCCACACATACCACTTGCTGTTTTGTGAATGTCATATCAATGCTTAGTTTTCTGTAATTCTCATGTCTCGAATGTTTGAACGCACAAACATATGAATGAATAAGGGAATCAGTAGCAAAGAGCCAAAAACTTTGAAAAAGGGTAATCCATTCTGTAATCTATAATGCATCCATAAATATTCTCATTATCCTTGCCTTTAACATATGGCACATTGCATAAATAAATCAAACCGACGCTGCAAAACGAATTAGATAGCTAAGCTTTTTACATTGAAATGTGTTTCGACAGGAGCTGATGTTTTATGCTGTCGACTGTATTGCAATTTTGTTTGGCTCACTGCGGCTGTAGATGTATATTGGATCATTTCTGCCAGAGAGCTAGACTACTTATTTATGGTGTATTACCTTTCATAGCACCTGAATCACAAAGTGATTGTGCAGCAATATGTTTTGCTATGTTGTTATTGTATTGTAGTGATGGTTGGACAAAGCAAAACTTAATGCATGAATACTCATTTGTGATATGTATCGAGTGTCTGAACCAAAACTGATGAATCCTTGAAAGAACATGCAGGCTTAAAACTTTAATATTAATAAAAAACACGGTTGCCTAACTTCAAAGACTAACGCCAGCCAAGACACAAATGGGGGCATTCTCTTATTATAAAGGTTAAAAGAACAGAGGCAGTACTGAACCAATAATCATGATGCAGAGATCTATGTTAAATGAGGGAATGGTGAGAGTTCCAGTTAAGCCACATTTGTCCGACTCAGGAGGTGCATACAAAAAGAGGACAGTCCATCACAATCCAACAGGCAATAGAAAAACAGGTAAAGGTGGCACTCACCATATCGTAAAACAATCCTTTACTCAAAGACTAAGTAAAAACATCACAGTGGGAACAAAATGATGTGGGACCCTGCACGAGCCTCGCATCATTTTGTTCTACCTGTGTTGTTTTTACTTTGGCTGAGAATAAAGGGTTGTTTTACAACATGGAAAGTGCCACCATTAACTGTTTTCAACTTGCCTGTTAAATTATCGTAAAGGTTACATTCTGTTCAACAATATTTTGTATCTAAAGGAAACCTTCATATGAAAAAGCGCTATTAGCCAGGTTAATAGTGTCTTGAACCTGGCAGGTGTCAGCCCCAGTGCCAGAAGGAAATTAATATTATGCCTCTCATCTTCCAGTCATATGGGTGGAGCTGGTGTGCGTTCAGTAACCGCTCCGACCACTGACTGACAGTTCAGTCTAATACTGAAGTGGCAGTAAGCCAGTGCCACTGTTGCATTTACAGCTGTTACTCACTATACACTGAGCAGTGACTGAACTTGTGCCGCCCCCTCTTCCCCCTAGAGATAAAGTTCACTTCCTCCCAATGGCAGGGTTCTAAGTGCAGACACTATTAACCTGCAGATTAACACCTATCTGCAGGCTAATAGCATATTTCACTTTACATCTTCCATTTAAATATTGAAATATTAGTAGTAGGAGAATTCTTCAAATTCAACTCTTTAATTTTGAATCTCCGCTTTGACATACAAAAAACATGTTACATTGCTTATATCTGATATCTTCTATATAAAACAAAGATCAACATTCGTGGTGTGGTGGATGCAGGGTGCGTTCAGGGACTACACATGCTTCGCTCAGGTGAGCTTCAACGGGTCCACCGGATGCACCCCTCATCCAACACCCCACTGGCATGTCACTCATGTGCAGTTTAAATTAAAGAAATCCCAATTCAACAGAATGGCGAGTGCTGCCTACTATTATTTCAAATGAACTTTGTGACTTTGCAAACAAAGGCACCACACCACGATTCAGTAGTAGGACTGGTCCTGTATTTCCTCCACAGCCAGAGCTCCACAGTAATAGGCAGTGGTGCGGGTCATTCTCATAGTTCGTTTAACATACTGTATCTCTCTACAGCCAAGCAAAATTAACACAACTGTATTCCAAACTCTTACAGCAATGAATTTACCAACCTGGCATATGCACCATCGCTTTTCCAATCACTAGTAGTCAACCACTTGCTGGCCTGATTGGATTTGGGATCATGTTTTATAAATGTAGAGATGCGGACATCAAAACAGATATTTAGGACATACCCTGACAACCCCTTCCCGACCTGTGACTTTGTGTAATGTCATAAAAGTCAGTGACTTCCCGACTTGTGATGTTCCACAATGTCATGGCGGGATCGTGGCACCATTGCCGTTGTAACCACCGTCACGCTCCGGTGTTCTGTGATTCTTATCACAGAACACCGGAGCTTGATGTCAGGGGGATGGATTCCTCCCACCCCCCCCATCCCCACGATCGCTGTGATTAGCTGTTGAACTGCCAATTACAGGGATCGTCACTCCAGCTATGGAAGGGGCTGTCATAGCCCCTTTCATAGGATGGAGTGCTGGAGGGCGGGTATCACCCCCTCCACACTGATGGGAATGATCTGATGGTAGTGATAACTCCCATCAGATGAAGCATAGCAGCAGTGCAGGCCTGCATGTGCCCACCCGCCGCCTGCCTATGCCCGCTGCTCCACTACAGCCTGATCTCCCTGCATCACATAGCGGATCGCTGTGCCCTGGCTCTGTCACACCCTAAGTGCTGTGATCTTATGATCACAGTATTTAGGGTCCAGGGAGAGGGAGCACATAGTCACTTACCTCTCTCCGCGGTGATCGGCTCATCGTAATGTAATTACGATGCCATGGCAACTTCCGGTCACCTGACCCAAGCCTCGGAGATCATATGATCTCTGAGACTTGAGTTTGCCACAGTGATGGTGCAATGTATGGTAATGATGTACCATACAGTGTACCATTACTATGACCCCAGAGACTACAATAAGAGGATGATTGATCCCTTGCTGCAGTCTCTGGGGTCACAGTGGTGGTGCACTGTATGGCAGATCATTGCCATACAGTGCACCATGTGTGTAACCCCAGAGACTGCAGAAAGAGGAATGTTGATCCCTTGCTGCAGTCTCTGGATGTAGCAGAGGTGATCTAGAGACGTGGGACCATCGTTGTGGACTTTGTCGGATGGCAAGATAAAGATGGACTCTAAATTTGTGTTTGTGTTTTTTTTCTACTAAAAAGATTTTTCTTTGTGCGGTGTACTTTTTTACTATTTACTAGATATTCCAAATGGCCGGGTCTAACATTGGTTAACATTATGAATCTCGGGCTTAGTGGCAGCTGCCAATAAAAAAAAGCTGGTATTAACCCCTTAATTACCCAATTTGCCACTGACACCAGGGCAACTGGAAAATCTGTGTACAGCACCAGAAAATGGCACTTCAATGAATGCACCATCTTCTGGGACTGCTGTGGGCTGCAATTTGCAGCATAGGGGGCCCTGAATGCTTGGCCCTCTCCATGCTGAGGATTCCAGCCCCAGCAGCCTAGTTGTACCTGGATGGACCAAAAATACAGTGAAGCTCCATGTTTTTTTTTTCCCAAATAATTTCTATAAATAAAAAAAATCTATGTCGGGCTTCGCTGTATTTTTGGTTGACAACCCGGTACAACTAGGCAGCTGGGGGTGGGTGGCAGACCATAGTTGCCAAGTTGTACCTGGTTGGCAACCAAAAATACGGCAAAACCCTACATCTTATTTTTTTATTATTATTTAAGTCTAAAACCAAATAATTACATATAGCTTCAACATATTTTTGGTTGACAGCCATGTATAACTTGGCACCTAGGGGCCAAATTCCTCAGCATGGACAGGCCTAAACATTCTGGGCCCCCACACTGCGAATTGCAGTCCATAGCCACACCAGAAAATGGCGCATTCATTAGAGGCACCATTTTCTGGTGCTGTAACCAGACTCTTCCAGTTGCCCTGGTGCCGGTGGCAAACTGGGTAATAAAGGGGTTAATGGCAGCTTTTTTTTATTGGCAGCTGGCAGTAAGCCCGAGATTCATAATGTTGGGCTAATGTTAGACCCCGTCACTAGGAATCTCTAGTAAATAATACACAACACTCAGAGAAAAATAATTTTTCTGGTCATCATAATGGGAGACCCAGACAATGGGGTTTAGGGCACTGCCCTCCGGAGGTCACACTAGGTACTACAAGTTTGTAGACACCGCCCCCTCCGCTTATAAACCCCTACCGCAGGGAACATCCTCAGTTTTAACCTTAGTGTGCTCGGAGGATCACGCTTTGCTTGCACTTCACTGCATTCTCACTACTTACGTGATGGCGTCTGAAGACAAGGTAATAAGGTCCCAGTCGGGACCGGTGACAGCCTCCCCGCTCACCCTTAGTGGCACACGCTGGTGGAGGTACCGGAGGGTCTAGTGCCTGGACACCTGGTGTTCTCCCGGTACGCTGTTACACTCCTCTCCATCCCTCTCGGGGGGGCTCTGGTGAGTGGGAGATGGGAGCCTTGCACAGCTCCGCTCCGTCCGAGGCCTCCCTAAATGGTGCTTACAGACCGGACTGGAGCCAGCCCAGTCCGAGGCCTCCCTAAATGGTGCTTACACTCCGGACTGGGCTGAGCGGCCCAGTCTGAGGCCTCCCTAAATGGTGCTTACACTCCAGACTGGTGCTGCACCCCCGTCCGAGGCCTCCCTAAATGGTGCTTACAGACCGGACCGGCACTGAGGCACTCTGTGTCTCCTGTGTGCCTGGGGGTAGTGTCTGGCACTTTATGTGTTTCATGACACTCAGACCGCGCGTTGCCCTCGGGCCCGCGGTTCTGCGGGTGTACCCTGTGCTGGGGTCGCCCTGGCTGACCGCCCTGTGTGTCACAGGGGCTGAGGCCGTAGGCTGCGGATGTGTGACATGTATTTGCAGTCTGTGTACAATGTTTTTTACACTGTTTCCCGCGCTGCGGGCTCCAGCTCCCTCATGAGAAGGATGCTTGGAGGATGGGATGCAGCCCGTGCGGTGACGTCACCGCGGGGCGTGTGTGTGGGTTTCCCGCGTGTCTTCGGCGCCGCCCACAGTTTCACTGTCGGCGGCCATCTTTACCCTCACTTCCCGGCTGGGAACTGTATGCAGCGTGCGTCTGCACTCCAGAGGGGAGACCGGAAGACGGCGCGGAGGTCACACACACACACCGCTCCCTCATACCGCTTTACAGCAGTCGGTAAGCCACCGGGATCCCCGGTTTTATTGTCTGCAATTGAGCTTATCTACCCCTACTGTGGCCATGTCCTCAGCTGGGAAGCGGGCTGCTAAGGCGGCCGAGACCACCGTTACATGTGCTACGTGCAATGGAACACTGGTGGAGGGGTCCTGCAATAACTGTGGACGCCCAGAGGCCCGGGCTGCAACTGCTGGGTCAGCAACCCCGGTGCTATACCCCGAGGTTCAGGTGATCTCAGGGCCATGGGAGACTCAGAACAGGATCAATGAATCTCTGTTGTCTCAGCTGTCCTCCATGTCGCAATCCCTGGAGGCACTTAATAGGAGACTGGATAGCCCAGCTACTCCGTCCAGTTACCCCCGGGTGTCTCCCTCTTCTGCTGTGAGACCCCTTAAGCGGGCTCGCCGTGAGGCTTCACCCGAGCTCCAGACTCTCTCTGAGGAGGAGCGTTCCTCTGATGGTGAGGAAGATGATGGGGGTTCAACTTTCGGGTCAACGTCTGTGTCTGAACCTCCAGAGGGGGTGGAGGATCTGGTGTCCTCTATTAACGAGTCCTTGCGTCTCGTGACATCCCCTGAGGAGGTGGCTGTACACCCGAAGGAGGTCTATCAATGGCTGCGGCCTGAGGCTAGACCAAGTGGCTCCTTCTTGGATCACACCAACTTTGGAAGGGTGGTTAGGGCACCCAGGTTACATCCTGGGCGGCGTTATGTCCGAAAACCGAAGGACACTCGCTTTCCCTTCCCCCAGGAGGTGCTTCAGGAATGGTCGCAGTCCCCGAAGGTGGATGCTTCCATGACCAGGATTGCTGCACGCTCCCTATTTTCTGCCTCTGATAGCTCCTCGTTGAAGGATGCGACTGATAGACAGGTCGAGCAACTCGCCAAGTCTTCCTATGAGGCTGTGGGGTCGTCCTTTGCCCCCAATTTTGCCGCGGTTTGGACCTTACAAGCAATTACTGTCTGCTTGGATGGTATCGCGGAACTGGCAAGGTCCAGTCCAGAGGTCAAGGCACTTACCGAGAGGGCAAGAGCTTATGCTGACTACGCCAGGACGGCGTCTCTGGAAGCTGCTAATCGCTCAGCTGTGGCCTCGGCCAATGCTATTGCGATTCGTAGGTTGTTGTGGCTGCGTCTCTGGGACTCAGATGCCACATCTAAGAAGATTTTGCAGAATCTTCCATTTGCTGGTGACAGGCTGTTTGGCACTGAACTGGACAGGCTTATAAAGGATTCTGCTGAGTCTAAGATACCGCAGAATAAGCCTAAGCCACGATATACGGTGAAAAGGAACCCTAAGCAGTGGTCCTTTCGCTCCAGCTTACAGTCATCAGCATCGTCCGCTCGTACGGACCGAGGGGGCAAGCCTGCTTCGCAGTGGCGCACCAAGAGTCGTCCCAAGAAGCCGGCGGGGGCAGCAGCTGCCACCCCCAAACCCGCCTCTACATGACTCGCTCTGCCTTCCTGCCTCCCCACAGGTGGGGGGCCGCTTGTCTCACTTTCAAGACCAGTGGCTTCTTCACGTTCAAGATCAGTGGGTTCGAGACGTGGTCTCGAGAGGTTACAGGATAGAGCTGACATCACAACCTTTACACCGGTTCCATCGGTCGGTCCCATCGCCAGACAAGGCTCAGGCTTTTCATCTGGTGTTGGAAGGTCTCCGCAGGGACGGAGTGGTGGTCCCAGTGCCCACGGCAGAGAGGTTCAGGGGTTTTTACTCCAACCTCTTTATCGTCCCAAAGAAGGACGGATCCTTCCGCCCGGTTCTGGACTTGAAGTTGTTCAACCGCCACGTGCTGGTTCGGAAGTTCCGTATGGAATCACTGCGCTCAGTGATCGCGGCTGTGTCACTGGGGGACTTCTTAGCGTCCATAGATATCAGAGACGCTTACCTTCACGTGCCCATTGCACCGGCTCACCAGCGATGGTTGAGATTTGCAGTGGGGGAGGAACACTTCCAATTTGTGGCGCTGCCGTTCGGCTTGGCCTCAGCACCGCGGGTGTTCACAAAAGTGATGGCCTCTATGATGGCTCTCCTGCACGTGCAGGGCCATGCCGTCATTCCCTATTTGGACGACCTGCTGGTCAGGGCGCCATCGGAACACCTCTGTCAAGCGAGCCTGGATGTGACCATGCGGTCTCTGGAACAATTCGGTTGGCTCCTCAATGTTCAGAAGTCAACCTTGGTTCCGACCCAGTCCTTGACTTATTTGGGCATGGTCTTCAACACGTCCTCAGCCCTGGTGTCTCTGCCACAATCCAAACAGGTGGCGATCCGATCGGGAGTACAAGCAGTGCTCCTGTCACCACAATCATCCCTTCGTGGGTTGATGAAGCTGGTGGGACGCATGGTGGCGGCAATAGAGGCGGTGCCGTTTGCACAATTTCGCCTCCGTCCTCTCCAGCTGGAGATCCTACGCAGGTGGGACAAGAGGACGATCTCGCTGAATCGGCTGGTGACACTGTCACAACCGACCCGAGATTCCCTGCAGTGGTGGCTTCAACCACATCACTTGTCGCGGGGCCGGTCCTTCATAAAACCGTCTTGGTTTCTGGTGACCACCGACGCCAGTCTAAAGGGCTGGGGTGCGGTGTTCTTACACCACAGGGCCCAAGGCCTCTGGACTCTGTCGGAGTCGGCATTGCAGATCAACGTGCTGGAGATCAAGGCGATCTATCTAGCACTCCTGGCTTTTCAGAGATTCCTCTCAGGACATCCCATCCGGGTTCAGTCTGACAATGCGACGGCCGTCGCTTATATAAATCATCAAGGAGGAACCAGGAGTGCAGAGGCTCTGGCCGCAGTCCACCGCATCCTATCCTGGGCGGAGGACAACAACTGCCTGATCTCCGCAGTTCACATCCCAGGGGTCGAAAACTGGGAGGCCGACTATCTGAGCAGGCAGGGGATGGACGCCGGAGAGTGGGCCCTTCATCCAGACGTCTTTCGGGACATCTGCAGCAGATGGGGCACTCCGGACGTGGATCTGATGGCCTCACGGCTGAATCATCAGGTTCCGCAATACATGGCGAGGTCATGGGACCCCCAGTCGTTGGGAGCGGACGCCCTGATCTTGACTTGGTCCAGATTCAATCTACCATATGTGTTCCCTCCTCTGGCTCTGATTCCCAGGGTGCTGTGGAAAATCAGGTCGGAATGCAGGGTAGCCATTCTAGTGGCTCCAGACTGGCCCAGGAGGTCCTGGTATCCGGACCTGTGGCAACTGTCAGGCGGACACAGGTGGGCTCTTCCAGAACGCGCAGATCTTCTCGCGCAAGGCCCATTCTTCCACCTCAATTCCAAGGCCCTCAGATTGACTGCATGGCTCTTGAGGCCTGGCTGCTGACATCCAGGGGGTTCTCCCCTACAGTGGTTGCCACTATGAATCGGGCTAGAAAGCCAGTTTCCAGAAAAATGTACCACAGGACGTGGAAAATCTTTTTTACCTGGTGTGAATCTGGGGGCCGGTCTCCGTGGCCCTTGTCCATCCCGACATTGTTGGCATTTCTACAGTCGGGTTTGGAGTTGGGATTATCCCTTGGCTCCTTAAAGGGTCAGGTCTCAGCACTTTCTGTGCTGTTTGACAGACGATTGGTGCTTCTCCCGAAGGTCCGTCAATTTCTGCAGGGGGTGTCGCGGATGGTTCCACCCTACAAAAGACCTCTGGATCCGTGGGACCTTAACATGGTCCTGGCGGCATTGCAAAAACCGCCATTTGAGCCTCTGAGGGAGGTTTCCCTTTCTCGTCTGTCCCAGAAAGTGGCTTTTCTGGTGGCGATTACATCTCTGAGGAGGGTCTCAGAATTGGCTGCACTATCGTGCAAGTCTCCCTTTCTGGTGGTTCACCAAGACAAGGTGGTGTTACGTCCACGGCCGGAATTCTTGCCAAAGGTGGTTTCAACGTTTCACCTGAACCAGGAGATTGTTCTCCCATCATTTTGCCCCGCTCCCGTTCATCAGGTTGAGCGCGACCTCCATACTCTGGATCTCGTGAGAGCTATACGCATTTATGTGTCCAGAACCGCCTCCTTTAGGAGTTCGGATTCTTTGTTTGTTCTTACGACAGGTCGCTGTAAGGGGTCCGCGGCTTCAAAGTCAACCTTAGCCAGGTGGATTAAGGCTTCCATTCAAGAGGCTTACCGGTCTTCTGGTTTGCCTCTCCCGGTGGGATTGAAGGCTCACTCTACCAGAGCCGTAGGTGCCTCATGGGCCTTGCGACATAGAGCGTCTGCTCTACAGGTGTGTCAGGCGGCCACTTGGTCCAGCCTACACACTTTCTCTAAGCACTATATGGTGCATGCCCATGCCTCTGCGGATGCAAATTTGGGCAGGCGGGTTCTACAGGCGGCGGTTGCCCACCTTTAAAAGGGAACCATGTTATCCGTCTTGTTGAGGAACTCTTCCCGCCCTGGGGTATTGCTTTAGGACATCCCCATTGTCTGGGTCTCCCATTATGATGACCAGAAAAAAGAGAATTTTGTTTACGTACCGTAAATTCTTTTTTCTTTAATCATCAATGGGAGACCCAGTACCCACCCAGTTGTTCCTTTGCATGTTTTGCATTGGCTCTGTTCTCTGTTGAGACAGTGTTTGCCGGGTTGTTGAACCGTTTGTGCACGGTGTTCTTCCCGATGTTTCGGGTGTGGTTTATTTTCCTCCTCGCAGCTTGTAGACCAAACTGAGGATGTTCCCTGCGGTAGGGGTTTATAAGCGGAGGGGGCGGTGTCTACAAACTTGTAGTACCTAGTGTGACCTCCGGAGGGCAGTGCCCTAAACCCCATTGTCTGGGTCTCCCATTGATGATTAAAGAAAAAAGAATTTACGGTACGTAAACAAAATTCTCTTTTTATTAGAACAAAAAACAAACATATCTCAACTCCATCTTTATTACTCCCACATAACCTTCCACGATCCTTCATCCAGAGTCTGCAGGGAGAGAACAAGCGTCCTCTCCCTGTAGAGTCTGCAATCACACTGACCTCAGGGATTCAGCGAGTGATGTCCCCGTGGCAGTCAGAGACTGCCACAGGGGAGTGGTGACATCATTCGATAAGTCACCAGTTGCAGTGAACTCAAAATGTTGTCACTTGTTGGGGGTTTTCCACTGTTTAGGCACATCAGGGGCTATCCAAACAAGACATGACACCCACAAACCATGCCATCAAAATCTGTGTTCCAAAATGTCACTTCCTCCCTGCAGAGCCCTGTCATGCTCCCAAGCACTGGTTTTCTGCCACATATGAGGTATCGGCGTACTCAGGAGAAATTTCCCAACAAATTTTATGTTTCCTTTTATCTTGTTACCCATGTGAAAATGACAAAAATGAGATTAAAAGAACATTTTCGTGGAAAAAATAAGTACTTTTTCATTTTCTCAGATCAATGTATGAAGCATCTGGGGGTTCAAAGTCAAATGTCAAATATCGCTCCTTCCTTCTCAGCCCTGCCTTGCGCCCAAACAGTGGTTTTCTGTCACATATGAGAGATCAGTGTACTCAGGAGAAATTGGCCAACAAATTTTAGGAGTCATTTTATCCTATTGCCAATGTGAAAATGAAACAATTGAGGCTAAAAAGCATAATTGTGTGAAAAAAGTTCTTTTTCATTTTCACGGCCCAACGTATGAAGCACCTGGGGGTTCAAAGTGCTCACCATACATCTACAGTAGATACATTCCTGGGGGGATTAATTTAAAAAATATGATCATTTGTGAGGGATTTCGAATGGTGCTCCTTCCCTTTGAGCCTTGCTGTGCACCCA
Source organism: Allobates femoralis (assembly GCA_033576535.1). NCBI lineage: Eukaryota > Metazoa > Chordata > Amphibia > Anura > Aromobatidae > Allobates > Allobates femoralis. The sequence continues at coordinate 255,591,625 of JARQOC010000001.1, read as the reverse complement.
AACAGTAGTTTTTGACCACTATGGGGTATCGGCGTATTAAGCAGAAATTGCACAACAAATTTTAGGGTCCTTTTTGTGCATTTACCTTTGTGAGAATGCGACAATTGAGGCTACAATAACTCTTTTGTAGGAAAAATTAAAATAATAATTTTTTTAATTCCACGTTGCTTTATTTCCTGTGAGGCACCTGAAGGGTTAATAATCTTATTGAATGTGGTTTTGAGAAGCTTGAGGGGTGCAGTTTCTGGAATGGTGTTACTTTTGGGTGTTTTCTGTCATGTAGACCCCTCAAAGGGACTTCAAATGTGATGTGGTCACTAAAAAAAATGGTTTTGTAAATTTCGCTGGAAAAATGAGAAATTGCTGAGGAACTTTGAACCCTTCTAATTTCCCAACAAAAAAAAAAACTTTGTTTCCAAAATTGTGTTGATGTGAAGTAGACATGTGGAAAATGTTATTTATTCACTGTCTTGTGTGACATAACTCTCTAGTTTAACAGAATAAAAATTCAAAATTTTAAAATTACGTAATTTTTGCAAAATTTCTTTTTTTTTTCACAAATAAACGTAACAATTATTGACCTAAATTTACCATTCATGTAAAGCCCAATATGTTATGAAAAAACAGTCTCAGAATTGCTAGGATCCTTGAAGCATTCCAGAGTCATTATCTCACCACCTCATGGTGGTGAAGGGGTTAAACAAAATCTATTAAAACGTAGTATGCAGTGGATAAGGCTGATCTTCGTTTCTTTTGCTGTATTTGATTGGGAGTATCCCAATCCATGAGCTGAGACATCTTTGTTTAATGCATAGTGGCTTCCACTGTACATGTTCAACCTGGAGATTAACTTGCTGTTTTAAGAAATGAATCATATTGCTATAACTATGTAGAGAGAAGAGGATTTGGATTTCTATTTAAAGGGAACCTATCACCTACCTAAAGCCTCCCAGCCTATCACTACTTGTCCGTGCATCTTCCTATTACTGCTCTAAGTATCCCTTTCTGCCCTAAATCTGACCTTTGATGGTTTAATAAAAGGTTTTTTATACTCACTAATTAGTATGGTAATGATCGGGGGGGCTACCGTTGCTAGTCCCCTGGGCAGCGTCCTAATGTCTCCTTCGCCTACTTTGTTTTGTATCATGCCTTGATGGGCGTGATGTTTACATGTGAATGCACGCTCCCCCCGCCTGGCTCGTCCGTCGGCTGAGTTCCGGGAATGACGCTGAACGCGTCATTTCCGGTGCTCCATAGCACAACTTTGAGCTCAGCAGTACGCATGCTCTGTGGAGCATCGTACGTCAGCTGAGCTGTGATCAGTTCACGTACGGTGCTCCACAAAACATGCATACTGCTGACCCCGAAGTTGCGCTATGGAGCACCGGAAATGACGCGTTCAGTGTCATTCCCGGAACTCAGCAAACGGACGAGCCAGGCGGGGGGAGCACGTATTCACATGTAAACATCACGTCCATCAGGGTGTGATACAAAACAATGGAGGCGGCGAAAGAGACATTAGGTCGCCGCCCGTGGTGCTAGCAACGGTAGCTCCCCGTATCATTACCATACTAATTAGTGAGTATAAAAAACCTTTTATTAAACCATCAAAGGTTCCCTTTAAGAAAAACAGACCGATATATTGATATATTAGAAGATTTATGAGTACTGAATAGTTGACCGTTTAAGATTAAAGTGAAGTCAGATGTGCTCTCAACAAAGAAACCAACAGACCCTTCACTGCTGATAAAGGGCTCATCTACTTATACTTGTACAAAGTCTTTCTGCTGTATTTGCCTACAAAACATTGTTCATCCCTATTTAACCCCTTATTACATAAGGAAGTGAATAAATATCTTGCACTTAGGCCCACAAGAGTGAAGAGGCCACTCTACATGCAGTAGATCCCAGGTATTTTATATAACCAGCATCAGCATCTAACAGGTTCAGCTGGCAATGGACTATGATCATCGCTAGTATGTCATGTTTAGACTGCTCTGCAGTCTCTGTGAACTGCTCTGCAGTGTTTAAATGTGTGTATTTCTGATTGACGCTTTTGGGGTTTATGTCAGTAGCTGTAGCAGTATTGCTGCCCATGTCTGACTGTGGCTGTCCTGTATTAGTAGCATCTGCTGGCTGGGTCAGCTGATGTAGCTGTCCACTACCCCAGCCTTTAAATAAACCCATTTCACATCAGGTGATACCGCTGATAGAGTTTTGTCTCCACAAAGACTGTGAGCTGTACTAATGCCGAATGCTGTTCTACTAAAGCTTCCCTGCTGTGTAGCTTCATGGAGCTTGCCTAGGGGGGTTATAACCTAGGGATGGTCAGGAGTAGGGCAAGGGTTACAGCACAGATATCCTCACCTTTAGAGGTTCTTCTAGGAACAGGGTCATCCAGAGGCCCCCAGTTTAAGAGTTAGACTAGTTCCCATAATCACCTTTACCCATCACTACCATCCTACTACTTTAACCCCTTTGACCGTTACTACCACATGTAACATTATCAGCAACATACCATTTTTCTGAAGCCCATATGCCTTCAACACAAACTTTTGTACTCCTGTTGCAGGAATTCTCTGAAGAGAACTTGAACAGCAAGTTGTTGGATATCAGGATGTGGCTCACGCCCTGGCCCTGCCAGAACAGAAGCCAACATATCTCTCCCTGACACCTGACAGATTTTCAGGAGGGAGAGATAAACTCAAAGTGTTCAGAGAGGCAGAGAGGTAAATTATATTTCAGGCTCCGCCCTCGTTTTTCAGGAAGTGAGGAACAGAGTGTGGGCATTATACTCTCCCCTCTCCCGTTTTAAAGGCGACCACCAGACCTGGGCTTTCTCTCTGCCGACCGATTCTCTATCTTTGCAGTCAGTGGATGAGTTTTTTGCGTCTCTGGCCTAAATTTGTTTGACTTTTTTTGTAAGTTTGGTTTTGTTGGAATCATGTTAACCTGTTCGTAGGTAAGTTTTACTGGAAATTAAACACCAAAAAACCAAACTTAACAAAAACAGTGATGGTATTGCATTTTTTCCAGCATTTTATACCAATTAGAACTTTTTATTCCTTTTTTAGTGCATTGAAAGCCAAAAGATATGTTGCTATTTAAAACTCTGAAAAAGGAAAAAATTCCAGCAACATGAATCCTCTGAAATGTCAATTTATTAATAGAAAAAGCCAAAGAAAAAATCCATCCAACACCCAGAATAAAGACAAACGTTTCAGACACAGTTCTAACTCATTTCAATGAGTAGCAATTGTAAATGAAATATGTCTGCTTTTTATTCTGGATGTTGGAGGGATTTTTTCCTTGTTTTTTCTATTAAAAAATGGACATTTATTTTTCACTTTGCTAGAAAAAAATATATATT